>VDFB02009457.1:157614-255597 GCA_007258455.2 Sequoia sempervirens | reverse complement strand
ATTTTCCAAATAAATTGGGCATAAACTCTAATTATCAATAAATCACTCAATTATGCTCCAATTCCTCTAAAATTTATATTGTAGCTTCTTGAATATGTTCTTCAAAAACCCTTTAAAAATAGAAATAAAATTAACCAAAATTTGAGAGATATGCACTTCCCGAAATGACCAATATTAAGAAAATATCTTGCCTCTATAGTGCCAAGATCATGCCCTGATACCACTTTTAATGAAATGGCTTACACAATAGAATAATATGATAGAAAATATTTTGAAAATACATGATAATAAATTATAATAATAAGCCACTTCAACCTCGAAATATCTCCAATGAGAACATAATTCACAATATGATAATGAAATAAGGCTCGTGCTACCTCCTATATATACCTTATTTATGCCTAGGATATCACCCATTCCAACTTAGAAAGTCCTATATAAGCCTTAGGCTGACCTAAATAAATAAATAAAAATCTAATAATGAATATATAACTTAATTATAATAAGTCAAGTAATGGCACATATGTTCGAAAAATGTAGAGCAAAGCAGTCAAAAGACAAATTCAAATTGAATGTTATGAACACCAAGTGGATTCAATGAATCAAAGGCATATAAGAGGATACAAGGGGAGGGATGCCAATAATAAAGAAAATAACTCAAAAATCTAGATAGAGTCTTGGATCCTATGGATAAAGATTTAGGTGAATTGGAAAGTAGTGTGATAATTGGTAGAATTCTGGGAAAACGATTCACCAAAAAGGAAATCATTGATTGGGTGATCAAAAGTTGGAATGTAGATCCAATTCTATTTTTTTCTAAAGGGTTTCTTTGTGAAAGTTTTTGAATTATAATAAAAAAGGGATGGTATATTGATTATTGATGACTAGAAAAATGACATTTCATATTTGTATTTACAAAATTGGAATTGAAACTTCAATCCCTTAGAATATTCCCCAATCGACGAACTAATATGGTTAAGATTATATAAATTTCCTTATGAATATTGGTTTGGGAGATTCCTATCCAAGATCGAAGATAGAATAGGTGGATAATTGAGGTGAATCTTTGAGAAGTAAAACCCTAATTTATGCTAGAATTCAAATTGTGGCAGTTCAAGAGATTCTGAACTCAATCAAATTGGTGGGGGGAGAAACAATGGATGCATTCCATTGAGATTGAAAAAAAAAATTATTTTGCCTAAGATGCAAGGCCAAGAATCATTTTGAAGATTTTTTTTGAAAATTTCCTACAAAATTTTGAAATATTTGGAAAGAAAAGAATTCGAACACAGGAAGGGTTAAAGAGAAGGGTGAAGACACGGCGAAAGAAAATAACAAAGTCATGTAGCTGTCTTTGTCCCCCAAAAGATGAATGCATGGGGTTGTGGAAAATCAATTATGTATTGAATCAAATTTAGAGAAGGAGCCCAAAAATATCAATGAAAGGGCTGAACCAAAACATGAGATCGAAGCAAAATTGGGGGAACTAGAAAAAAATAATGCATCAAATCGAGAATGTGAATCCATGTCAAAGAATGAGAAGATGAACATTGTAGATATAATTGATCCTAGATGCATAAGATAAAGTGCTATGAAATTTCTAGTCTGGCTCTATAAATCCTAAAGTGGGGAGGAAAACCAACAAGCAGAAGAGATAAGAAGATTCCCTTAATGGGGATCAAACCTTAATATAAATACATGCTGAGATCCAAGGGAGGAAATACCTCCCTTAGAGGGTAATGAAGATACTCACATGGAATGTTAGGGGCCTAAACACCCCTAACAAATGACACTTGATCAAGCACCAAATAGAATGCCAATAGATAGAGCTCATTTTGTTGCAGGAAACCAAACTAGGAAATAAAGAATCATAGACATTTATTCAAAATTGTAGAAGTTGGTTGAGACTCTTTGTAGAATCACAAGGAGCCCCCAAAGGGGTGGGGATATTATGAAATGTGGGAAAATTAGTGTTGATCCGCACGTGGTAAACTCAAATCGAATGCTTGCAAAGGTACATAGTTTAAGCTCTGACTTAATTTTTTTAATGTGTATCGACCAACAAAGACATAGGAAAGGAAATAAAATTGGGAAACCTTGAGCAAGGAGTTCCAATTAATAAATGATAAATTCATAATTGAGGGGGACTTTAATGCCACATTGGACTTAAAAGAAAAATATGGGGGAATTTAGAGAATATAACAGTCAGAAAAGGACTTTGGGGATTTTGTCAGCAATAATAATTTGATTGACATAGAACCCACCAACAAGGCCTATAATTAGAATAATAGGAGGGGATTCATGAATATTACCAAAAGACTAGATAGGTTCCTTTCGTCTAAAAGGTGGTTGCAATGTGTAATAACCCATTCAAAATTATTACTTAATTAATATTATTGTAAATGACACATGAATACACTCCAAATTAAAAAGACATAACTAGTGGCTAAAGTCAATCATGGCTACACATGTCCATTTAAAATGAGTCAAATATTCATATATTCACTTCAAAAGTTAGATTACAATATCAAGTTTGACTTGGCTCCTAAGGCCTCAAAGTCAAATTACATTGTACACTTTTCATCAAGTACATGGATGAATTACATCAAATTACATCTTAGACTATATTAGTCTTGTGAACAACTAAGGTTCTTCTTTGACGCTCACCTCCACTAGTGGATGAGAACATGGTTGAAGCATTTTACTGCCCAACCACGAAGCTTACACTTCCCCGAAATTATTTCAACTTGAAGAATGCTCGACCCTACACAAAAATTTTATCAACAGAATAATCTACAAGGTGGAATCTAGTGCATACAACATGCAATTGTATCTACAAGTTAGAAAAGAAAACGCATGATCTATGCTAGGAATGGCAAAGAGTGAAATCACAAAGTTCATACATACATAATGAACTATATTGCTTGGCCAAGCATAATAAATATGTTGCAACAACAACAAACAATAGGTTCGGGTAAAGAAAACCTATACTCTCTGAACTCCATTTCGGCACCTGTCCTGGAAGGTAACTTTCTACTATACATCTCATAACAACTATCTACCCTCTAACAACATCTACCTATAGGTGCTCTAGTCAACTAAGGTATCATTATTTTATTCATGTATTTAAAATATTCTTTCACAAATGTCTTTAAAAGAAGTAACACAATACTAATTTTTACTCTACATAGAAATTAGATTTATGATTCATAAATAATTCAACAATAAGTAATATCATTCTTATGACTATTATATACTTTTCATCATAAGCATTTTACATTTAAAAAATGGACTAAGAACAAAAGAAGGTATTGTTACCTATTTTTAGCTACAACTCAAAATAGGTGGAGCTGAATTTCATTTATCACAGAGAGGTGCAAAAATTTCTGCTAAAAGTATTCATTGAATTTCAAAATTTGATTATGCAAATGTTTTTAATAGAAAAACTCATAAATTTGCATAAAAGAATGCTATTTTTATTCATATTGGAAAGGCTGAAGTCCCGCACAAGCCGCGTGAGTAACTAAATTTGATTTACACAATTAAATGATAGATACAAGAAAAGAAAGTACACTATACAACTGAGAATAAAGAAGGCATAGGGTAGAAAATGATTCATCATTGCCTGGAATGACGAATCATTGAAAAGTTGAGGTCTTTAGTTGTGACTCCAACACCAAGCTCCGATGCACCTACAAGATTGATAGAAGTGTGGTTAGAGCAATGCGAATCAATCCTATCATATGCCTACGCTACCAACAAAAATATAGTATACTTTTGATTAGGCATCCATTAGATGATTTCAGTTTTCAAAGGCATAAAACTCAAGAGGAAAGCTTTCAGATTCTTTGATTTTGCTAACATGTTTGTTTCAATGTGTAGGAACAGGTTCATCATGTTCGAGATCATCTTATCAGATATGTGGAGTAAAATAGGCTCCGACAAGGGTTGAGCCTAGCATATCATAAGGTATTCTCTCATTTAATGTTCATATATGAGAGTCATCAAGCATCAAAGAAACAATCATCATCTTGGACTGTCATCAAGTAGTATAATAGCATGGCAAAACAGATTGAGCACATCATCTTATTGCTCATAATTCAATAAAACAGATTGAGAACATCATCTTATTGCTCATAATTCAATAAAACAGATTGAGAACATCATCTTATTGCTCATAATTCAATGAAACAATCAAAGAAACATGACTAAGGGAGCATTAATTGTATTTTTCATTCTTTGTTTCAGCTCTGCCTTTTATTCATGTTACATTTTAATGAGGCATTGAGTTCCTTTATATTGAAGGGAGAACATAGTATCAATTATTTAAAACTGTTTCTAAGAACTCAAGATTTATACATAGTTTGAAAGAGACTTTGAGAAACAAAGCACTGTCAAAAGAGCAGTTATATGCATTAAGGATAGTCAAAAGGCATGGATATCAATGAATGAGACAGTATTTCAAATAGTTCAGCAAATGCATTGATGACAACCATTATGTCTTGAAAGTAACTGAAGATGCATATTAAATCCATTATAAGCTCACCAAGCATAATGGATTGCAGTCATTACAAAAATATAGTAAGCTGTAGGTCTATAAGATAGATTTACAAGAGCAACATTTGATTTATTTATCAAAAGGAGCAGAATAAGTATCATGATGGTTGAGAACATCCAAGATAACATTACTAAAAATCTAGATTCATAGATAATCACTACTCAAGTAATCTGCCAATTTAAAGTTTCAAAACAAGAGGAATAACTATATGGGGTAGATTGAAACCATTGGACAGTCTCATGCAATGTTTAGAGGTGTTAATTGAGAGATTATTCACCGTGAATAAAGCACAAATTGGACAACATAGTAGGTGAACTTCAAAGTGAGTAATTTAGCCCATGAAGAGAACAACAAAATGCATTCCTAAGGAAGGTTGAGGCTTTCATTAGTAGCAATAACGTGGGAAGACAAGCATGTGCATATGACAGAGCAATAGTGGATAGTCAAAACCTTTATAGTGAAAAGAATACCATTGGCAGTAGCACAACAAGGCAATAGAAATGTCTTTCCATCTATAAATTCAATGAACCAAAAGAATATAGAAGAGACATATTTGAAAGATGGCAAAAAATCAAATGATGACTGTCCCACAAAATCTAATCCAGTCTAGTTCAGCCCATCCAATAGTTATCTTGTACAACTCAACTGGATCAGATGGCCATCAAATTGAAAGAGTGGAGGAAAGTTGTACTTTGGACACCAATAGCCAACATGATTATCTGGGTCAACCAAGCATTAGAAATTCAGTTAGGGCAGAGAGGAGCTTCCATCCCGAGAGACTTATTTCCATCACAATGAAACAAGGTGTTGATTTGCCTAATCAACATGGTATTGCAGATTCTAAACCCAATCCTCAACATATTATGGAATCCCAACAGTAGAATGATTTGGCTATTAAAAATACTAGTCTGATGGCAGATAGTATGTGTTCAAAAAAATAGAAAATTATAGATGCTTGTGATCTGGAACAACAATCAAGGAAAATAGAGTTCAGTGAAGACTTTGGAAAGAATAAAGAGAGATAGACAATGTTATAGTGCATGATGTATACTCCAATTTCAAAGAAAGATAGTGAACAGTCAAGCATAAATAGAGCAATCATTTAAGTAGGAATCAATAAATGATAAAGAGATCAGTGCTATGCTTGCATCCAATGAGTTCGATTATAAATTAGGATGTCATAAGTATGCTCACAGTGGCAGTAAAATCTGTAAGGCAGTAGCCTATTTGAATGGTGGCTAATAACTATATAGTGACCTTGAAAGGAGTGTTCGTGACTGCACAGTACCTCACTGTGTAATGTTAGTTTTAATTTTGATACAATCTATTCACTGTGGTACCCTTGTTCTTTCTCTAAGTTTTCAGTCATCAAGGAGCTTTCTATACATTTGCAAGGAGCTCATAATATTAGAAAAATGAAAGAGCAGTGATTTATTGTCACCTATGTGAGGGTTTGTTCTAAAAAGGTACAAAGAGCAAATACTTCAAATACCCAAATGGATTCAAGGTAAAGAAAACTGCGGCTTGTCATAATGATTGAAATGTGCATAGTATATATGTCAAATGCATTTTTATGAGCAAAAATGAAAGCATAGACAAGGCACAAATACCGTTTGACAGAATGCCTCTAGGGGTTGTTTTGATCATGCAATGACACCAAGATATGTGTGAGCTATATTTGTTAAAAGACTTTAGAAACTTAAAAAAATAGACTCACAACCATGAATCAAGGGGAGAAACCAATGAAGTCATGCCATACAGAGAGGAAAATGAACAGTAGCCACACCCATACAAAAAAATGAATAGAAAGAGCATTAGTGGAACAAAGCGAGCAAAGAAACATTAGAATATAGCTCCGAAATTCACAGAAAGTCTAGATTTTTGTGCAAAAAAGACTTACCACACATTTTTTCTGAGAGTCTTCATGGAAAGTCAATAGAGGCAGCATGAAATTGTGGGTTTCAAGTCTAAGATCTTCAACACCAGCAAACCATGGCGGCGTAGTAGCTTGCCTTTCTTTTCCTCCAAAAACTCAAAATGCAAAATGATTCAAGAGATTTAGGGTTCGACTGTTTTGAGCAAATGCCCTAATCATTGTTTATTATTTTTTTAATTTCGAATCATTGATGTAGTATTGACTATTAAGTCAATAAAACTTAAAAATGCTTAGGAAGCCCATGTATGCTGATGGTTGACTTAAAGAATAATTTAAGTCATTATTTCTTTAGAAAAGATAATGAATTCATGCATGTTTGCATGATTTTACTCCAACTATTATATGTAATTAAATATTAATGTATTATTATATTAATATTTAGAATGAAAATAAGGAGATCATTTCCACATTAAATATTAAAGTAATTATACATTTGATTATTTTTAATATTTAATTATTTATCCTCCTTGAGTAAAATCAAGCAAATGATGAGGATGTAACTGAAGAATTAAAGATCATCGATTGAAGATTTGTCATGCAGAAATGGACTTTAAGTTATTATGGGCAAGTTGATTAAAGCAAGGTGGATTTTGCATGTTTTGACCCACATTCAGAGATTTCCAGTTCAGTTTGAGTTACAGATCAATTGCATGCTTTATGACTGTGAGTTCGAGACTGAGTTCACTCATTTTTACATGAGTTTGAACCTTATTTTCAAGGATTTTTTCTTCTGCTCGGATTTTGCCTTGGGGTTATCACTTTCTCACTGAAATTGACTTTCAATTACATGTTCATGCACTTTGAAGTGCATTCTCATTGTATATATTGAAAAAGTTTATCTTTTTCATTCTAGTTCTTGTTATTCAGCCTTTGCATTCTACAAAGTGAATGGTCATGTAACTCAACTTTCAGATTAATACAACAGTGTTTTTACAGGTTTACTTGTGTCTTTTTGTGAAAATTCCTTCAAATTGTAGTGAAATCAAAGTCTGCCTTGTCATTTGGTTGTCTTTATGAATGATTTGGTGAAGTTTTATTGTGTTTAAATATCAGAACCTTTAAAATCTTTGTCTCATTTATATTTGCATGCATTTGAATAGTTAAAATCATAGGTCTAAGTTTGTGTAAATGAATAATTTTCTTCTTTGATGTGAAAACTTTGTTTTCCTTCAAAGGTGATTTATTCAAGCCTTCCTTAGAATCAATTTTTGTGGTGAAACTGTCAAAATTGACTTGTGTGGATAGTTTTCTAAGGTTTATTGTGAATCAAAATTGTAGATCTTTATCAATTAGGTGCATCACCTTCAATTTACAGTTTCTTGCATTTAACAATAGTTCTTCTACCATTTTTCCCAGTAAGTTACCAGCTATTAATTTGAAAATCATATAGGAAGCCGACCTAGAATCCAAAGGTTCAATCTCGTTATAGGTCACCCACAACCTGAGTTTGATCCAATGTTTCAATAGATTGCTGAATTTAATTATTCAAGTGTTCGGGTGCAATCTGTTTGACAACAGGTATGTCACAAGTATGTGTATGTGCATACACATATATGTGCCTACTTATGTTTAAAATTTGTGTATACATTCTGAAATAATCATTAATTTAGATTGCAATCTTAAAATAGTATTCCATTTGACATTTCTTTGTCAAGAAAATAAAGAATCAAAACAAGTTTATACTAATAGTTTCACACATATTGTTATTGCATTCACATCTGTGATATTCTATCATCATTGTTTACATATAGACATTCATTGTTTGAACAAAACAAGTATTGTTTCCTACTAAATAGTTATAAAAAAGTTGTTTACATATGAACATTCATTATTTGAATAGAACAAGCACTGTTTCCTACTAAATAGTTATAAAATAAGTTGTTTGCATATGAACATTCATTATTTGAATAGAACAAGTATTGTTTCCTACTAAACAGTTATAAAACAAGCTGTTTACATATGAACATTCATTGTTTGAATAGAACAAGTACTGTTTCCTACTAAATAGTTATAAAACAAGTTGTTTACATATGAAAATTCATTGTTTGAATAGAACAAGTACTATTTCCTACTAAACAGTTATAAAACAAGTTGTTTACATATGGACATTCATTTTTACATCTGTTTCAAGCTCTTTCAACTAAATAGTTTATTGAGCAAGGTTGTTTTCAACTACAATGATAACTTAATCAACAAAACAATATCGTTTACAAAATATTATTTGTTGTCTTCATCATTACATTACTGTTTCAGACCAAAAAATTTCAATTAATGATAGAAAACATCATTTTCCAACTAAAAATTCACTGTTTTTAAATAGAACGAGTTTTATTTCAATGAATAGAGAAATAATAATTTTGTTTACCAGTAAAAGTATTGTTTACAACTGTCTCATCTTTCATTTCAAACAAAGCAGTTTGATTTTCCTCTAACAAATTAGGCTATCAGAATGTCCATTGTTCCATATAAATGATATTTTAAAGTTCATGAGCAATTATGTAAATATTATAATGAAACTGTTTCGACATACTTGTCGATTTGAAGTTGGGCATCCATACTTAACTCTAAGGTTTCTAGGGTTTCTTTCTTAACCCATGCCCTTTCAAGACCATTTTCAAAGCCTTCTTGGTCACTCTAAAAATGATTTCCCTTACATGATAGGTTCATCTTTTCCCCAACTGACCAAGGGTCGTGTTTCAAGTTTACCCAAATAACTTGTTGGGTTTGTATCACATACAAGTTTGAACATGCAAAATATTTTTTGTATCTTTTCCAAGAGAAAATTCCCATTGATCATGAAGATTGTACCTTTCATGGTTTTAAAATAAATCCATACTTTATCATTCCATCATTTTCTCTAATCGATGGTGACCTCTAAATGCAAACATTGATCACTTTTTAAGAAATACATTAGACCCTCTTACCATTTTGGCTTAGCTAATAATGGAAGGGCGACACAATACGAATGAAAACATAGATGATACATTTGAATATATATTTACACAAGCTTTATACCCCTTACATGGGTTCGACATTCGAACCACTACAATACCAGTTACAATGAAAAACATATTTAATAGAAATAAAATTTTGATCGCCATGATATGGCTAACATAACCGTGCAAGCTAACATGACATTCATACCCTTAAAGGTTTAAAGCCTCGGTCTAGCCGATAAGGCTCCATTAGAGACACTTATTTACAAGCAGGCCGTAGGCCATGTGACCCAAAATAGATGGTCAATCAAACACTATACTCAGCTCAAGTCCGAACACACAGTCACAAGAATACATTTTACTGTGCCTATCAAATTCTCTTAAAAATGCAGTGACTACCAAAATAAAGATATTGAAATCAAATTTGTTTCAAAGGAATCGATTTACCGCAATAATCGAGCTTTTGAATGAGGCTTGCCTTTGATTTTCCTATCACTTCGACTTTTTCTTTGCTTTTTTCCTTGTTGTGGGTTTATTCATTCCCCAAGTTCGCTATTCTTTTTCCTTCCCACTGTTCATTCCAAAATGGAAACAAAAATGTTTTTTTGTTTTGCATGCGGCTGGGTGTTACCGTTATGGCTTTTCCTGCCATAACCGCTAGCCTCTATTTTTGAATATTGCCTTTATGATTTCGGCAAGTCACATCCATCGTGGGTCATCTTCAAGATTGTTGCTTGATTTCCCACATAGTCTGATATGAATGTATCGATTATCGAATTTGAATTCAATATGAATTTTAAACATAAATATAAATATATGTTTGTATATATGTATATGTATTTATTTGATTTTATTCATACTTACCATGTATTCAAATAATATATATATATACATTTATATATATGTGTGTGTATGTATTCAAATTTTTATTTACATACATGTATATATGTGTGTATAAATATATATATATATATATATATATAGATGCATTCATGTATAGGTTGTTTGTTTTGGAATGGCTTATAAGTTCCATTATGCAATCATTTTAATTAAGGGAATTTTTAAATCTCATCCCGAGCTTTCATATATGTAAACTAAAATAATTTCTTTTCAATACTTGCTTTCATTTTCTTCAAAACATAGAGTTTGAGTAGACAGTTTAATCTACAAGCCATTCATTTCCAATAACTGAAACTTTCAAGTCATGAATTTACATTCTTCCATATATGCAAAGTAGTTTAAAATGCAAATCATCATGCCATTTGTGGTGTGTGCATCCAAATTCCAACTGGCTTACCGTTCGATCCGGCTAAACAATCCTACTTCAACCATGTTTTTGTCCTTCAACCTGTCATGGGCTACAATTGCACACACTTGCACTTGCAAAATGATCAATAATGTTCAATTCTTGGTAACATATAAAAGAATTTCCAAAAGTTCGCAAAGTCAACATCAGTCAACTTCTTTCATTCAATTTTTGAATATTCCAAAATCTCCATTTAGCATTTAATTGAATTTCTTCAATAATTCAAATTACCATATTATAATAAATATGCAATAAAATTGGGTTATGACATAATGTGCATTGCTACCAAGCTTTGAGATTTGGTTGATACTAGTCTTTGATCATGTCCTAGTGGATTTGTATATTGCAAAAGATATCAAAACAATGAGGTGTCACTTCTAGTTTAAAAAAATGTGGTTACGAAGCCCAAAGTTGTTGGATTTAATGAAGTGGTGGGAAGAATCTATCCCTTTTGATGGGAAAAAGATACTCATTTTCCATAAAAAATATAATGTTTAAAAGAAAAATTGAAAGACCAAAACCTATTATCCTCCAAGAATATATTCCAAGAAAAGGAGCACTTAGAAACCGAAATTGAGGCTTTGAGTGAAGTGATAAGGAATGACATGACATATGCAGAATATGATGAGGAGAAGAAGCTAATGGTCAAATACAATGAAGTATCAGCCAGGGAAGAATGTTATTGGAAATCTAAATCTAGGGAGACATGACTAGGTGAAGGTGATCTTAACAAAAATTTCTTTCATAATTACACTAAAGTGAAGAGAGGACGAAACAAAATAACATAGATTAAGGATGGGGATGAAAATTTAAAATCAAAGATAACATACATACACAAGGTGGGTGTTTCATTTTTTTAGGAGTTGCTTGGTGGACTCGATTCGATAGAACTAATACAAAGCCACTTGATAAAATTCCTCATTTACTGTAAAAGGAAGACAATATGTTTTTAGTGTCTAGTGTGATGATAGAGGGAGTTAAAGAGGCTACCTTCTAACTCCACATGGACAAGGTACTTGGATTAGATGGTTTCCATGCATTAGTCTATTAGACCTATTGGGAATTTATGGGAAAAAATATTTGTGAGTTGGTTGAGGAATACATAAGGAAAACTAAAATGTTAAAGGATCTTAATAATAAAAATATCATCCTCATTACCAAGAAGAAAGATTGTTCCCCCTTTACAAAATTTAGGCCCATATCATTGTGCAATACCATCTACAAGATCATTGCAAAGGTCATGGCTAACATATTAAAAAAGATACTACCAAAGCTCATATCCCTAAAACAAATTGGATTTGTACCAGGTAGGAATATAAAGGATGGAATAATCATTGCCAATAAGGTAATCCATCCATTAAATAAACATAATGTCAAAGGAATGATGTTGAAGTTAGATATAAGTAAAGTATACGATAGAGTAAGATGGAAATTTCTAATTAAGGTAATGGAAAAATATGTATTTGATAAAAATGACTCAAATGGATTTTCTATTGCATTTAAACCCCAAGATGTTTCATAGTTATCAATGGAATACCGTGTGGATTTTTTGAGGGAGCTAGAGGCCCAAGGAAAGGTGATCCCTTGTCCCCCTTTCTTTTTGTCACAATGGTGGACGCACTTAGTTGATGTATTTCTGCACTAGAGCAATGAGGGCTATGGAAAGGTATCAAGATTACTTAAGCATTTATGGAAATTATGCACCAAATTTTTACCAATGACACTATTCTCTACATAAGCCCAACTATTCAAGAGATGAAAATTATTAAGAGCACAATCAAATGCTTTTGTTTTAAGGCAAGACAATTGATAAACTTGGAGAAGTTATGCATATTTTTCTTCAACACAAGCAAAGTGATGTAGATGAGGGTTGCAAATTCCTTTGGTTTCTCGATTGACCATCTACCAACCAAATATCTAGGGATACCTATGTTCGTGGATGCCATAAAATCCATCTTGTGGAAGGAGACTATCACAAAATGTAGAATAAAAATGGATTGTCAAAAGGGAAAATGACTCTCCCTGGTAGGAAGGATAACCATGCTAAAGGCGGTAATCATTGTTGTACTGATCCATATTCTTTAATGCATAGAATATTGCATTAGGGGCCAAGCTCTCATGGAGAATCTACAAAAACCTCGATGCTTAATTGTGAAAAATATTGAGAGAAAAATACCTTGATAGTGATGACCCAAAGCACATACTAATAATTGCTAACCCTCTAGCGAGGTCATCGAACTAGAATTTCATATTAAAATGTAGGCCAACAATAACTGAGCATCTCAAGTGGTGGATACAGAATGGTAGTGAGGTGTCATTTTGGTATGACTCTCGGAACAAATATAAGCCATTAATAATTCTATCGAGAATGGAAGATCCAATTCAGATCACGAGTACGATAGATAGTGATAAACTACAATATTATATGAATGTCACACTGTGAATGGTTGCCACAAGTATGAATGAAAGGGTTTTGAAATAGTGAACAAGCAAAATAGAGATATGTTGATGGGTGAACTCTCAAATCGAAGGATTTTATTCACAGAAGGTAATGATACAATAATATGGTGAGACACCAAGTCTATAGAGTACACGACTAAAATTGGTTATCAAGTGATCAATAGCGAAATAAATGAGGCTATATGGCCAACATAGCTATGTTGTGGAGGTGATTGTTTCCAAAAGTGGGGGAATTTTCCTAGAGGACACTACATAAACACACCTTATAGAAGACATATTAAACAAAATAAGTGTGGTGGGCCCTCATTGGTATGTGTTTTTCAACACCAATGATGAAAATATTAACCATCTTCTTGTTTAGTGCAATTTCACACATATATGCTGGTCTACGTTCTTTGGTAAAATCGGATGGCAAAGTCCAATGCCAAATAAAATAGAGTCTTTAAAGCTTGGACCAATCTTTATAAAGGTTCCGCATTGGTGGGGCTTTGGAGTGAAGTACGATTTTCTAGTAATTTTGGAAGGAAAAGAATGCCAAAATCTTCAAAAATAAAAAGTCCTCTTAGAATCAATTTTGAGAAAAATTGAGATTGGAATATGTGCAAATCAAGATGAAGAAATACAAATACTTCTTCACAGGATTATAAAATGTTAAAATAATGGCCACATCTACTACCGACAAAATGTGACCTCCTCAAAGGGACCAAGGATCATGACGTGGTCAAATGGTCACTTGGTTGAAATTAAATTTTGATAGGGTTTCAAGAGGAAACCTTGGGGTCTTGGGAGTAGGATATACAATAAGAGATGATAAGAGAAATCTTGTTTAGGTTGTATCCGTCAAAATTCTAAATGACACACATAATAAAGCAAAATATGCAACACCTTATGAAAGAAGTGATATTGCAATAATAAAAAGCACATCATATAGACATTGAAGGAGACTCAACTATTGTGATTAAGATAATTAGTTCCTTGGAGTGCACCTAGTTGGAAATCAAAGATGTGGATAGAGAAAATCTGTTCTCTTTTGGAGGAATTTGACTACACTTTGACACGTGTGTACAGGGAAGCGAATTCTATTGTCGGCTTCCTCTCTAATAAGGGAATTGATCAAAGCGTAAGCATTGTGGGATAAAATTTGAGCAAGGAATGGGATGGCTTGCAATAAATCATCAAAAAAGAAGCAACAAAGGCCCATAATTAGAGCTGTGGTGGGCTGCCCAAGGATTGTCTTATATTCGTACAAACGTCTGATGCAAATTCACATTGGGATTCATTTCAGATTTCTACTGGAATGGTTAAACGAATTTTTTAGAGCCGTGAAAATTTACCAGAGTTACGAAAGAAATACACATTGGTTGACAAGAATTGGACAAATAAATAGCGTTGGGCAACATCTAATATGGTTCAAAATCGAACAATAGAGGAAAGGATTGCAGTTTCCATAGGGGGAGGACATCATGTGGAGATTTCCATCTTGAACTGCCTTTATAAATTATGAGAAAATAACAGAATGGAATATAAATGACTCCCTACCAATTGTGCAGTTCCTTAAGATTCGTGGCTGCAAGTGTAAATTTATCTAGGCCAGATTGTCTACACAGCTTCAGGAGGTTTTTGTTATATTGTCAGATGTTTCTGAATTTACAATCAGAGCCATCATTATGGAGAAACATTTGGCACATGCACACGTTCACAATGTTGAACTTCTGGAAAAAAAATGCACAAACTTGTGCGTACCTCAGGTAACTTCAATTGGGCAATGTAGGCGATCAAAAAATACATTCTCCCCAAATTCAAAGACTCTGCAACTTAAGGTTGACAAAGCTCAGTCGTGACCTGAAGGAGGGCATGATGGGGGACACCGTCTACATTCCTATGGACAGGAGGAATGAAGATATGAAGCAGGCCATCACCCTCCTTAGAGAAGGATTAGAAAGGAATAATATGCATACATAGATGCTTGTTTTTATCAGTCATGAAGAAAATCTTTTTTCTCTGGCTCAGATTGAGAAGTTACAAGATATCATTGAGGCTATTTGTCTCATTTACGTTAGGCTGAATCATTTTGTAAAAAAAAATTTATGCTTTTAATGAATGTGAACCATTCTCTATGGTGGTAGTTTTTCAAAAGAAAAATAAAAAAATATATGATTTAATTAAGAGTTAAAGATATTCACAAGCTGACTATTCATAATCTTATGTATATTAATATTAATGACATAGTAATATCTCTTTAAATTTAATTTTTTTTTTTTAAATTGGAGGGTTGATCAAAGACATTGAAGCTACTACAGTCTATATTTGAGGTCATTTGGAGCAAAACTGAAAATATTATTATGAAATTAGGATTTCCATTAAATTCTCTCCTAGGGTGGTAGAATAACAATTTTTTTCTAAATTCTAGAGGGTTGATCAAGGACATATTGAAGCTACTACAATTAACATTTGAGGTCATTTGGATCAAAATTAAAGGTCTTATTACAAAATGAGGCTTTCCATCAAATGCACCCCCAAGATTGACAAAGGTGATTCATTAGTAGAGGAGATGAAAACCATATCCATGAAAGATATAAGGGAAGAAACCAACAAGATGGAGGAAATCTTGTCAAAAGTAGTAGAGCAAATGAAGGATAAATCACTACCATGAAAGAAGACATGCCAGTTTACATCAAGTACAAAATATTCCAAAGCCAAGGATTTATGTCTCAATCAAAGGAGCGACATGATGTTTCAAGAAATCAAGGCAGATTATATAGGCTAGCCTATCTAGATCCAAGTGCTAAGAATAATACAAGATATTAGAACCTGTTACTGATAATGGACATGTAAGAAGAAGAAGAGTCAAACATACCTACACCAAATTTATAGGCAATTATTGATTTGTACTCAATAGTTGCTAGGATGTGCCACAATGATTGCCTCCCGAAGTATATCATGATCATGCCATTCAACTAATATAAAGGTACTATCCACCATCCATCACCTCTTCTTTGAGAGTACACCCAAAGGTTAGAGGAATATAAATATAAATTTTGCACCACCAAAGGGTAGTCTCTAGTATTAAGGAGAAAAAGGAAATGCCATAGAACATAATAAAGCAACAAGCTAACCAATGTATAATTTCAACCAAGAGAGAGTTACTAAAGCTTGATTAGGAGATAAAAATAATTTTGGGGCCTAAGGGAATCCTTTAGAGATGCACTTAGAGGCTCTTCTCAAATGTTAGTTTTATGATCAGATAAGAAAATAGAATTTTAATTCAAATTTAGAAAAATAGGCACAACATATACCCTGGGAAAACCCTCCACTTGAGGGAGAAAAACCCAACAACAATATATCACTTATATATTGAATATGAAACAATAATCTCCTTTACAATGAGGTTAAATATTAAGAGGCCAAACAACAACACCAATATGATGTGATCTCTAGAAGATAATACAACTCTTTTGATGGCAATATATTAGCCTCCTTATAAGCTTCGATCTGCTCTTGAACTATTCACACTTCTCTTATGAACTCTCACTTGAACGAAGGAAATGAATGAATGTAATCAATTCCTTGATGGAATGAAGTGATCTCATATATATACAAAGTGAGGAAGAGGTCGCACCTCTTCATAAACAAGGTCAGCCACTATATGAAATGAATTTACAAATAAATGGTGCGAATTACAAGGAGAGTCGGCCCGAATGAAGTATAATAATTTCCCAAGTGAAGCACCTCTTCACTTAAATAATTGCAATAAATAAATAGCCGTTAGGCTATATGAAATTTATTGAACACAATGCAAGGTGGAAGTATGTAGCCTGAAGCGACAATATCAACACTCCCTCTTAGCTAGGGAGAAATACTTTCGATAAACACAGTCATGGAATCTCCCAACATGACACCCACAATGGCTATACCCATATGTGGAAAGGAATACATCACAAAGTCACTTAGTGTGATATCTACCATCATGGCTACTCCCATGTATGGAAAATCATATGTGCACAAGTGCCCATCATGGAATCACTCAACGCGATGTCATTATCTCATCATGACGTTCACCATGGCTACTCCCAGAGGGTGAATAAACACAAGTACAAGAAAATAATCATAGACTCTCTCACGTGATGTTGTCATGGAGTCACTCAACATGACATCCAGCATGGATACTCCCAGAGGGTGGAAACAAAGCCTTTCACCTCAATTTTCTCCATCACAAAGAAAGATGCATTAACAAGGGCTTACACCTCAAATTCCTCCGTCTCAGAGGGAAAATGCATTAACAAGGGCTTACACCTCAAATTCCTCTATCTAAGAGGAAAATGCATTAAAGCAAATCATTGATGCTGAGTCTCCCTCTTAGCTAGGGCTTCATTCTCCACAAATCCAAGCTTGTCTCAAAAGTAAATGAACTTTTCTCTGGAGAGAGGCTTGGTGAGAATGTCTATCGACTGCTCATCAGTGCTAATGTACTTCAACTGGATAGCTTTCCTCAATACCATATCTCTGATATAGTGGTATTTGATCTCAACATGGGACAATGGATTGAAAGAAAGCTTCATACAACTTTTATTATCACAATGAATGACAATTGGCTCCAACGATTGACCAAACAATCCTACAAGGAGCTTCTGAATCTACACTACTTCTTAAGCTACCACACAAGCTGCAATATACTCAGCCTCTGTGGTGCTCAGTGCCACTAAAGACTGCTTCCTGCTACACTAGGAGATCATCACAGATGCCAAACTGAAGCAACAACCAAAGATGCTCTTCTGATCAACAATACATCCTGCCCAATAAAAATCAGAATATCCATGCAGCTTTAGGTCCATACTGGAAAAATATCTCAAACCATATCCAACTGTACCACACAAGTATCTCGGGATATGTTTAGTTGCAACTAGATGAGTTTTCCTTGGTTCACACATGAACTAACTAAATGCACTCATTGCATAGCAAATATCTGGTCTAGTATCAATGATCCAATCAACTATTTGTACATGGTAGTATCCACTATAACTGAGCTAGTTGCAGACTCTCTCAACTTCTTCAAATTGGTTTCCATCAATGTAGACATGGATTTGCAATCCATCATCCCAAATATTTTCAAGATGTCTAAAGTGTACTTTCCCTTGAAGCTCCAAGTACTTGCATCAACCTTCTGACCTCCTCATCCAAGATTTCCTGCAATGTTTGCCTTAGAGAAAAGGTTTTACAGTACCCTTTGCAGAGAATTCAAGACAGTCCTCTTCGACCTCATCCTAGATCTCTTCAAAAACTGAATAGGTTTGCGGAGCTACCAATATCAAATCCAGATGACATACTTGTACAATTCTATTCTCAACTGTAGAAGAGATCTTTCAAGGATTTAGCACCTATCCTTGCAACACTACAACCTTCACTTCTTCTTAGTGAGTCACATAACTCCCTCTTGGTCCCTATCTCAAAGATTGCAAAGAAGTCTTTTAGAAGTGAACTCCTCTTCATTGACTGATCTCAGAACCTTAATCCTATTCCAGGACATGCTCACAACTCGAGCCTTGAATCCTTGGAATTTGACTCCCTCTAAATGTCATTTCCTCCTCTTCGAAGTAATTGATCATAATGAAAATCTATAGTGATTCTTTCAGTGTCTTCATCTTTCTCAATCTTCTTGTTGATGCAAACTCTCCATCCAAGGCTAATCCAACCTTGTGTCCTTGAGAGATGTATATAGATATGTGTCACCAACTTAGTCTCATGGCTGCAAGCTAAGACTTCCTCACAGGATGCCTCAAACTCTTCCTACCTTGGAATCTTTCTCCATCCTGTAAACTGTTTTCTCACGTTATTCAAATAATTAATTCATCTTTTGTTTTCTTCTTTGAACCTCCAACCTTGTGGTTAACAACCACACGCTCTAACCAATTGAGCTATTCTAGCTTTTCGATCCAACCTACATTTTAAAATGATTAATAATAGTTTACATAAAAATCAAACTACAAGTGAAGCATGTAGCAAATATTATTAGGTAGATCAAAATAAAAAATAGAAGGGCTTATCTTTGTTGATTCTTGATATATCTTGCTTTCATCTTTATTGTTCTTGGAAGTGCAAAACTTAGCACAACAAAAGACAATTTACTCAACTCAGATTTCTCAGACACATTATGTAGTCAACATATTCAAAATAGAACCAGGCCTCTCAAGGCACCATCACAATCCATGCATATAGAGAATGGTGTCGATGTGACCAACCAATCATAATTGAACTTGCAGTTCTCCTTTCATTTCCAAGTCACACTAAAAAATCTTCACAACTAGTATGAAGCAACTCACAATGAATGAATGGTGACTCCAAAGGATCTCATCCCAGTGATCACTATTCAAGAGAAAACATGATCTTTACTACACATATGATCAAATAAATGATATCAAATCTGCACAACTCAACAGACTGAGTTTTACCTAAATAAAATATAAACAAAAAAAATACTTATCTAGTAATTCGTCCAATAGTGACAAACTGTACTATTGTTTGAGAGCCCATTCTGGATTTACAATATGCCCGATGTCACTAGATTGTAAATCACAACTCTTAAAAGAAATTTATTCGATAAGCCTTTGATTCTGACCAACATGCGTGTCTTCAATCTTTACGGGACTCAATCCAGTCATCATCGTGACCGAGCATCAATAAAAACTCGAAGCTTTGACTCTGTAAGTAGGTCCTGAAGGTTTTGATGGAGCAGGAAATTGTTATGCTGCAATTTCAAGCAGTGCCTCCTAGGAGTATAGTCACTCAGCGATGTCATGTCACCTAGCAGTGATGATTCTCAAGCCAAGAAAGTGATCAACAGATGCATTGAAATTGAGCAACCAACAATGATATCCAATTCCACATCAATGATGAATACCCAATTATCCAAATTGAGAATACATGACACAAACTGAACCTTACAACATGAGATGGTCTCGATATGGAGAAATGTGTCTACTTCAGATGTAATTTCTAACAGATTACCTACAAAGCCTACGAGTGAGTTGATGCAAACTTCATACTTGAGTCCGCCAATTTGTGATTGGAGCGCAACTATGTTGCATTCTAAGCTATTAATGCGATCTGGAGAATGATGACCTTGAGTTTATGCATGTAGATGACTATGTGGACTTCCAATATAGCATTAGTTAGAGGATGCTCTGTTGGATGATGAACGTAAGCCTTTAGGATGGTGTCGGCCCGAGGTAACTGGTTGATGACAATCACGGCTTCAAAATGACACTGGCCAGAGCCAGAGGCTCTACCTGGATGACATAATCTTGTCTCCACCTCAAGTCTCGATAACTTCAATTGTGCGCCCCTGTGACATCTCAGGTCAATAACAATTAACGGTCATTCCTTTCCAATACATATTTTTGGTCACCACAACTTGATGAAAGGCTTGTTTCCTGAACACCATTGAATGCCAACCATTCACCATAGACACCATCTGACGTTGAATCCTCTAACTCGCCAAGCAACTTCTGAGAATTTTCTTCCTGATGCAGCGACTTGATGAATACAAACCGACTCTTCCAGAATAAGAGAATGCAGAGGAGAATACTAATGCCAAATCAACTATTCTTCATTCTTAATTCGACTTGATTCTTCTGATATGTAATCTGCCATATCTTCTCAAATCTTATTCTAAACTCACTCTGATACCATGTTAGTTTTATGATCAAATAAGAAAAATAGAATTTTAATTCAAATTCAGACAAATAGACACAACATATACCCCTGGGAAAACCCTCCACTTGAGGGAGAAAAACCTAGCAACAATATATCACTTATATATTGAATATGAAACAATAATCTCCTTTACAATGAGGCTGATTAAGAGGCCAAACAATGTAACACCAATATGATGCAATCTCTAGAAGATAATACAACTCTTTTGATGACAATATATCAGCCTCCTTATAAGCTTCGATCTGCTCTTGAACTATTCACACTTCTCTTATGAACTCATACTTGAATGAAGGAAATGAATGAATGTAATCAGTGCCTTGATGGAATGAAGTGATCTCATATATATAAAAAGTGAAGAAGAGGTCGTACCTCTTCATGAACAAGGTCGGCCACCATATGAAATGAATTTACAAATAAATGGTGTGAATTATAAGGAGAGTTAGCCCAAATGAAGTATAATAATGTCCCAAGTGAAGCGCCTCTTCACTTAAATAATTGCAGTAAATAAATAGCTGTTAGGCTATATGAAATTTATTGAACACAATGCAAGGTGAAAGTATGTAGCCCGAAGCTACAACATCAACATCAAAGGATTTTCTATTTGGGAGGGGATGATGGGAATTAAGAATGTGATTAGTCAATTATTTTTCCTTATCATTTACAATAGTAGAACGACTTCCTTTTCGGATGATATATTTGGATATTTTATAAACTCCTTAAGGAAATTCTAGATCTTCATCCCTTAATGAATCTTCTTAAGGATTATTGGGGCTTCAAATTCAAGGACTATTGGGAGGATGTCATGGAACATAGTGGTCCTTTTAGAAAATGGAAATCTATTTCTCAAATCATAGATGCTAAAGAATCTAGAATAAAACTATTCACTCTCCTCCAAAGGTTCAAGTCTATTTGGAGCATAGTTTGTTTGGGGTAGAATTAGAAGGGACAAAGATCTACTCTATCAAGGAAGGCTACAATACACTTTTACCCACTATTATTCCTCTTTCTTATAATTAAAATGAGATCTAGTAGTCAAATATTTGACTAAAAGAAACTTTTTATTTTGGCTTGCATGTCAGTCTATGATTGTCACTTGGGACAAACTTAAAGGATGGGGTTTTATTGGCCCTATTCATGCTATTTATGTTTATGTGAGGGGGAAGATGGTTTTCACTCGAATATTTTTTTTGTCTTGTGAAAGGTATTTGGGACAATAGTCTTGATAATTTTTATAGTAAGGGGTTTTTTCAATTTTATTTCAAAGATAGTTTGGAGACTTAGAGTTGTCATGTGAATGAATATCCTTCAAGATTATGGGATATGATTTTTAGTTTTATTGTCTGGAAAGTGTGGTCATAATGAAGCAATATAATTTTTAATGGGAAATAAAGACCAAATATAGAAGGAGGTCAAGGAGGCATACTACTAAAACATTGCTACACTTTATATATTTTTATCTTAAGGAGATAGCCTAAAATTAAAAAAACATTTTGATGTGTCTCATCCCAAAATTAAGATTAAGAAAGAGAAAGAACCTTGGTGTCCTTAGTGGGTTGAGTGGTTCAAAATTAATTTTAATGGGGTTTCTAAGAATAATCTTTTAATGTTAGGTATTATTAGGAATTTAAATTACATTATACTTGTTATGAGTGCTCATTTCTCAAAACTTTATACAAATAACATTGTTGAAGCATAAGATCTTAATCCAATTCTCAAAATGGGTGTGCAACTTAAAATATAGAAAATTATCATTGAAGATTACTCTAACTTAGTTATCAATGGTTTGAAAATTGGAAAATTTATCACTAGCAAATTTGTAGTTATATATAGGAAATCAAAAGGTTACTCAATTTTTTAAAGTCATTTGAATAAAACATGTTATGTGAGAAGGTAATAAATTTGTTGATTAGTTGGCCAACCTTAGCCTTCAAGAGCACTTTTATTCCTTCTTTTATGTGGGCAACAATTTTTTTGGAAAAAAACCTTGATCCTCTAAAATATTTATCAACGAAGATAGAAAACCATTTTAATATGGATCCTCTTGCCATGTCCACCCATGATAATAGTTGGAAGTGCAAAACTATTTTTTAATATCATTTTCTAGTTGCGAAGGATAACCTTTTGGGATGTAGACAAGATCAAACCAAGGAAATCATTTCTTACATGCATACCCTCCTTTTACATGCATTAATTTTTGTATGCATTGCTTTTCATGCATATGTTTTTGCATACAAGCATTATTTTCTCATGCATGTATTATTTCTCTTGCATGCATGCTTTATTTTTCATACATGTGTTATTTTCTTATGCATGCATGCAAACATTTGGGATGCTTGGCATGCTCCTTAAAGAGATGCATGATGTTTTATTTTAGGTAGGTTTTTAAGAAGGTAGTTTCCTCTATATTTGATCTTTGTCTTCTATCATATAATTTTGGAGTTTGTTTGCTCTTGTTTACAATAAAAGATTTTAATTTTATTTAAAAAGTTTGTTGTAAACATTTTTAAAGATCTTTAGTTATTTAATAAATAAATTAATATATGTTTTCAATTAATGATTTTATTCAATAATATCAATGTCTTTAGTGAAAGGCCTTGACTATGTTATCTACTTTTCTCTCTATATTTTAAGGAATCTCATTTTAGAAAAAAATAATATGTTTTTAAAAATAATTTAAAATTATTTTAGAGAGTTGATGCTAGGCTACTTGGAAAAAGGGAGGAAGGAATTGTTCTTAGATTCTTGAATTTGTTATTATAGAGAAAATATAAGTGTTTCTTATTAATTATGCTTGTGTGGTTTTTTATTTTTATGATCGTTTCCATCATAAACTTTGTGTCTTTGCATTGTGTTAAAACATTATTTAGTTTTACATTTATTCCTAATTATTATATATTGAATTAATTTATACACCTAAAATATTATGATCTCTAACATGGTATCAAAGCCACTTTTAGATTATTATTTATTAAAATTTAAAATAATTCATAGATATACAATAAGAAAAAAATAAAGTAGACTCATGTAGTTTATATTAATTTATTATAATTTAAATCTACCTACAACCTCAAAACTTATAAAAACACAACTTAGAAATTTACATATTTGAGTGTATAAAATATAAGAATAAATTTAAATAATTTTATTTTGGAAAATTCAAAACTTACACATATTCTTGGCATTCCAACCAAAATTCTACCCATCTATTATTTTCTACCTAATAGAAAATTTTGAAAACGTTAAATAAATATTTTTACAATAATTTTAAAAAAAAATCAAAGACTACAATCCTCTTTGATAACACTACTTAAAGTCATTATTGTTTACATATTAGCTTGGCATGCTTAAATTCCTTAAATGTCAATAATCAAAGAAAAATACAAAAATACAAACTATAATTTTTTTTAAAATAGTTATTTTAGGACATCACAAATCCTACTTGGCTCAACCATAGTGGTAATGGGCCAATATGAGTATAGCCCCATTGTAACAAGATCCATATTTGTTTGAGGATTTTTTTCATAAATCTCTTTAAAAAAAATATTAGGTAGTTGTCATAACAACTAATAAAATTCCTCTATTTTATTTACCTTCATGAACATCCATTCCCTTTGTTGGTGATATGAGTTGTAAGTCCCGAATCTATAAGGTTGGATAATCTCCCAAGTGTTAGAGGTGTCAAAATTGAGAAAAATATCAAAAATATATATTTAGGTTAGACAACTAAGGACCATTTAATGAGACAGTTAATACCTTATTCACTTCTAACTCTACAAGACTAAGAGGGGTTTCCCTAAGGTGTTGAATGAAACGACTCTATAGGAAATGGATAAAATTTTCATTACAAACCATACCCATTGCATATTATACCCCTATATAGGTTGTTATAGTGTATCTATATGTTGGTTTCAATATACAAAGTTACACCTTTGTATGACAAAAAAAGGGTTACCAAGTAAAGTGTTTAGAATATGGATATACTCACCCCTATTGTTGTAATACACTTGTACATGGAAGCAAGGCAAAACAACACAACCAAGAATGTAGATAAATATTAGTTTGTTTTAGATGTGTTGAGATGATGGAAAGGGGAAACAATTACTTATCAATTCTTATATCTGGGCACAAAAAATAGAATTATACAAAACATACAACAAATAAAACCAAATAGGATACATCAATCAAGATATACCTAAAGACTATATTTATTCAAGTGAACACATAAACTAGGTTCTACACATGCAAATGAATAAATAATAGAAGTTGTAGAACTTGATAAGAGCCTACTTAATAATCCAAAAATAAAATTGCACATTCTTTTATTTATCCATGAGAAGGCACATTACAATATCTTTGGAATGATTTTATGGCCTTTTGGTTGATAAACAACAAAAAATATATTAAGAAAATACATAAAAAAATCTTAGAAACAATTAAAAAATGTCAAATTTGATAGTTACATCCTTTCTTCAAGGTTGCAGAGGATCTATTACATATTTGGGATAAATCCACATCAAAAATATCATAAAATTACAATACCTAGTATTGAAAATTGAGATTGTAGGGATTCTTGTAAATATAATTGTTCTATTATTTCTACAACTACTATTGGAAAACTATTTTGCAAATATATAGTAAAATGATGAAGAGTGGTTCTTCAACAATAAAAGACTTTTTTTTGGACAATTTCCAACCTTTTATAACTCAAAAAATACATTATGGGTCACCCAAGATGATAGGTGAGAGTTGCAATAGAAAAGTACTAACATTTTGAACTATTGGGGGTTAAGAAAAATCATGGCATAAGTTGTCATCGAAGCATTGGGGATAAGGGTTGATTTGGAAGTCATGCCAAGAAGGGATGTGGAATGGGAGAAGTCCAAAAGGGAAACCCCAATGAAGAATAAGACTTTCGAGATGTTGGGATCGAGGTGTTGGGAGGGTCTTATAAAGGGTACTTAGCTAAGGAATGGTTGAAATTTTGACTCTTAAGGACTTTGTGAAAAATATTGAAGCATGAGCTAGGGTTCATGGGAGCATGGAAATTGGTACTAGGAAAAATGGATGGCTAATCCTTTGGCCAAATGGAATTATAAATTTTTAGATCAAGATGTCACGATGATGTTAGCAAGTATAGAGCACAACTGATTACTTTGAAAAATAGGTGACGTCACCATTAAGGAATTGGATTTGGACACAAAGGTATGCATGGAGGATCAATTTTTGAACTCCAACACTTATGAAAGTCTTTAACTAGTGGAGGATTGAGAGGATAGGGTTGGAAGGAAATAATACTCGAGGAAGATAAAGTCTAAAGACCCAACAAAAAGAATAGGGAACGACTTAAAATGCTAAGGACTAGGGATCAGATGTTGGAGATACAAGGGAATATGCATAGGTAGAGAGACAAGTATGATGAGTTGATGATAGAGAATTTTCTAAGGCATAACTCAACATTTTTGGACATAAAATTAATATAATTATATCCCTAACAATGTGATGGCCAAAAAAACTAACACTTAAATAAATCTCAACAAGGCCATGAGTGGGTTGTCAAGATGGGTAGGAAGGATATGATAGTGTGCAAAATATTGATAGCTTGACACATTCCAACAAACACATAGAATCAAAGGAAATAACCCCTTATAAATTTGATACATAAATTTTTTGGGACCTTTTGAAGATATTAAAGAATGATGAACATATAGGGTACATAACAAAGTAGACTTCAAATAATATTTTACAAAGTAAAAAACCACTTATTCTTTCTCAAATTGGTTATAAAAGGTGGGCTAATACAAAACCAACATATCACATAGTATAACTTGCAATATTTAAGGCTTGCAAAGATAGGCTACAACATTCACTCAAGTTGGGGGTGTGTTCCTCTTGCAAGCATAGTGATATCCCATGAATTCTCCAAGAGCATACCAAAAAAAAGATAAAAGGGATATCAATACAATATACAACTCATCATGATCAAACAAAGATCACGATTACACAAAGACCAACATAATATTACAAGACAAGATATCGATAGTAGTAAAAATACAATCTATATACACAAGTTCAAACAACCTTATCATCAATAAAAATAGTTTTTAAGGTGATAATCATGAACTTATAGCTCCTTTAAGTCTCCATATAGGCTCATGGGGTTACAAATTCCTTGACCTCATCCTTCAACAATTTGATATGGACCAACCCATAGGACATCAAACTTTCCATGTTTTCCCTTGTTTTCTAATGTGGAATTCTACATGAGGACAAGATCCGCAACCTAAAAATCCCTTTTAACAATCTTCTTGTCAAAAAAACATTTCATTTTTTGTTGTCTTAGAAAAATTATCCCATAGGAAACTCTTCTTGTTTCTTCAAGATCAATAAACCTATGCACTCTTTGGGAAATGACATCTTCTTCTTACCCTTCAATCTACTACACCAATTTATAGGCTAGTAATTCAAGGCTAATTGAAAATTTGGCCTCCATTCCATATACTATTTTGATAAAAACTCTTACTAATAGCATTATTTTAAGTTATTATGTTTACCCAAATAGAAAATTCCAACTTATCATCCCATCTCTTCTTGTTTGCATCCAATTTTTTCTGATGATATTTATTATGCTCTTGTTATTGGACTTACCTTTTCCATTTCCTTGTGGATGATAAGGAGATGAATGTGTTAATGAGATTTTATATTGACAATACATGCCAAAAAAGTCTTAGAATCTAAAACACATAGCATTTTTAGCAACTATTCTGAATGGCATGTCAAATCTAGCAATTACATTATTCAATAGAAAGTTAATTAGTACTTTTGAAGTAGCATTTCTTGTAGGGACCACTTCTACCTACTTTTTGAAATAATAAATGGCCACCAATATCTATATGTATCTATGATTGTATTCCCTTTTCATCTCCACAATAAATTATATGCCCCACTACTGAAATAGACCTGTACTGAAATGGTAGTGAGGGGAAGTGCACTTACAAATTTTAACTTACTAGAAAATTGTTTGTAAGTGTCACAATATTTATAAACTTGGATATGTCCCTAAAAAATATAGACCACTAGTAACCTACTCTTATGATCTTATGAATAGTAGATTTTGACATGAAATTCCCACTTCATAATCCTTTATGAAATTCCTTAACTATTGCAAATTGCTCCTCATTTAAACATTTCAAGAGTACACTGCAAATGTTCCTCCACATTAACTAAAGTCTAACCTTGGAGTAGCACGCATATTTGAACTAAAATCTTCAATGTTACCTTATATTTTCCATTCATCTCTAAAGGAAAACTCATATTCTCTATTAAAAATTATATGTCCTTATACCAAGGACATGTTGGAGTTGATAGTGAACCCTACAACTCCCAAAAGTCACTTGCAATCGAATATCCTATCACATAGAGAGAAAAAAACAATGATTATGCTATGAAACCTTGAGAAATTTATTTATCTAGAAAAACATCTAAGATTAAAATGAATGCAAATACTTACAATTTACAATAATGAATGCTTATAAAAAAGAAAACCCTAGATGAAACCCTAGGTGAGGATTAAGTTAGATCATGAAAAGTGTCCTCATCCTATGTTATGAGACAACATGAATTAAAATAGCTCAATCTAATAATAAAAAATCAATCTTAAGTTAATTTTAAGAAAATAAATTAAAAGGGGCCTAATAAAATTAATTATTAGAAGATTTCCTATTTAATCCAACACCCCCCCTTAAGATCAACTTGGGGAAAAGCTAAAAAAATAATGATGAATGCAATGATGGATGCATGAATGGGTCCTAGCTACAAGGCTTGATGAGGTATCCATGCAAAACCAAATTTAACTTATCACAAATGGAGAAAAGGAGAAAACCACATGGGAAAAAACTCCTTTGCAAAAGAGAGAAAAATAAATAAATGCACTACTGAAAGAAGGATAGAATGAGGAATCGATAAGACCCCCTAAGAATTGCTTTTGTCACACAAGTAAAATATATGCCCTCCAATAGGAGAGAGAAAATGAGGATATGAATCCCCCATAAAGAAGTAGCTCTTGTGCCAACGATGAAAGTTTGAAGAAAAAACACAATTCACTGCCAACAAACAACATTTCTCCCCTTAAAAATAAACATATTAATTGGTGATTGGAGAAGACATTTCTACAAGATAGATGAATTAGGAATCCAAATCCAAATGATGTGTACCTCTAAAAATTGATCAATTTTTTTTGTTGGTAAGCATATTTTTCATTACAAATTTTAAAGTGACTCACCTAACAGGTAGTGCCAAGTGTCCCAATAGTTGGAGAAGTTGTTAGTAGATTAAAAGATTTCCTCTATGTTTGAGAGGGGAAGCTCCCTCATATGATGGGGATTTTAGGGTTTTTGTGTACTTTTTACCTAAAAGAATGAAAAGAAAAAGGGGAAAATGAAAGAAAAATGAATAAAAAATCCCAATAGTAGGCATACAAATACCAATTGAGATTTCACAATGGACATAAAATTACAAAGGGGGAGTTTACCACAAAATATGTATTGATATGTAATAAAGATGAAAGACTAGTTTGGATGGAAGGATTATTAATCTTTTATCCCTCACATGCTTTGTGGGTATTTTGAACTTGCATTTTCTATTTCGGGTGTGTTTCTAGGTGTATCTTTATCTAGTTTGGATGGAAGGATTATCAATATTTTATCTCTCGCATGCTTTGTGGGTATTTTAAACTTGTATTTTCTATTTTGGGTGTGTTTTTAGGTGTATCTATATTCTGCATAGAGAAAGAGCCTTCGAGTGACTATGGGTGGGGATCACAATTGTGTGGAGCCTTTATCTTGTGAAGTCTATAAAAGGAAGTCGAAGATTTGGACTATTCTAGAGAAGGGTGCTTTAATCCCATTCATGGAGAGATTGCATGGTTACAACCATGAGGTGTCAAATATTTGTTAGTGGTTGGAAGGATAGAACTTTGACAATCTATGGTGTGGATTTCATTATCTTAGAGGAGTTGATAGTGGAGATAACTAGGCTTAAGATGTAGTGAAGTAAGTTTTTAAAGATAGGAAGGAAAACAATAATGCTTTGAATCACTTTTTCAAGGGAAAAGAAAGGGAGAAGCTAGCGAAGCTGACATCATGGGGTTTTGACAGATCAATGATTAAGCCTATCTAGGTGGATATAAAAGAGGTAATTATGAGATATGCTATGCTAGATGGTAGATTTGTAGCATGATTACTGGTTTGCACTTCAATTTCTTGAATCATTTTTGTCACAATATGTTGGTTTCCTTTTCATTTTTCCTACTAGCTTCTCTTGAAGCATCTATTAATCACAACAACCTTAATGTTGTGTTGAATGAGGGTCTAATTTTGCTCATAATAGAGTATGCTAAAGCCAATATTCCTACTAAATTTGTGAAAGAGGTTGGGAAGATTAAACATAAGAAATACAAATGTTATGTGGAGTTTGATAAGGGGAATAACACTACTACTGCTAGGGATGATAAGGAATGTGTGGCATTTGAGGAGGGAAATGATTTGATGGTTTCCCTCTCTTATTCACCCTCGAATTTTGGGGGAAGAAGAAAAGGAAAACTCTTGCCAAAAAGGCGACGACTAAGAAATGCCTCAAAATTGTGCAAAACTGGTTTGATGGGTCTCAGACGGGTGATGAGGTTGAGGGAGATTGTGAAAGTGCACAAAGGGGCAGTTAAGAAAGGTAAGGATAAGGTGGGTGATTGTACTCAAATGTAGAGGGGGCTAGAATGGATGATACTCTCCCCTTCCGTGAAGAGCCCTGCCAAGGATGTGGAGGATGTTGCAAGGGGTGACCCTTTCTTAGAGGACTTCAACCATATAGTTTATGGAATGGAGTCTATTATTGATGTTTTTTTGGTGGCTCATGATAGTATGACTAGGAGTTTTAAAATTACTAAGTATTTCTTGAAGGAGCTCAACAAAGTCAATGCCAAATTGAGGACTTTGTAGGAGAAGGTGATTGGTGAGAATAAGGGTGATGAGAAGGGGTTAGACGAGTTTTCTCTAAGGATGGATGAACTCAAGGTTAAAGGGTAAAAGAACAAAGTTGTTTCACAATTTATAAAGGAAACAACCAACATTGATCCAACTTTTAAACTTGAATCACTAAAATGTGGCATATATGTTTTGAATTTCGAAATGATGTAAGCTAGTAAAATATGTATTTTTAGTATATTTTATGTTTGTATTTAAAAAAAATTTAAAAAATTATTTTAAACTATTTTTTAATAAATTAACACTATAATTTAGTTGTTGATAAAATGATGAAAAAAGAAGTTGCATGAGACATCAAACTTTTTATAGTAAATTTTATTTATTTTTTCTTTCAATTTTTTTGTGTGTATTTATAACATAAAACTTTAGTGCATGGATATATTTTTTTCCAATTTTGATAAATATATATTTTTAAATAAATATAAAAAATGTGTGTGAATTAGTGGGTGGATGGGTGGGCTCCCCCTCGCCCCCCTCTCATAGGCATGGGGTGTCCAGGGTGGACGTGAGGTGGCAGACGGGTTGGACAATTTGCATCCAGTTTTGGCATGTTTTTGTCACATCAACCTTCTAATTTTGGCAGAATTCGGGTGACCCTTGCTTGGTGTTTTGGCGGTCTACTGGTTCAAAACTTCTGGAGCCAGTTTAATGGCATGTTGGGCTCAGTTCCCACGAAGTCGCCTGGGTGACACGTCGAGCACGGCTACCCTCGTACTGATCGCGGACGTGCCAAGTGGTATTTTTTATTAATTGCATTCATCATGGTTCTAAGTTGGATGAACGGAGGCTATATTTCCACACACGCCAAGGACAGTTTTACTTCGCCATAATTTTGTTCCATATGCGAAGTCTGACTGATCATTATTCAGGGTTTTTATTAAGTTTATGAAGCCCGTTCCAAAGCATGGGTTCTACATTTTGGTTTTTGTTTTTTGTGTTTTTGATGCAGGGTGCGACTTGCAATTTCTTGCCAATGGAGAGACAATCGAAATCAAAGTTCACCATTCTCCTTTCGGCGGATGGTCTAGAATCCTTCGGGGTTGACACTCCTGTTTCATTAACGGCTACGAAGAGGCAGATTGCCTTTCGTGAGATCACGAACCAGTGCCTAAAACGCATCTTGCTTGTGGATGATCCGGTGTCGTTGGTTGCTGTGAAGATGGTCCTTGGTAAAGGACACTTAGAAAGAAAAGAATTCGCCCGCGACAATGCTCAAATTTCATCGCGGTTCCTCGCCGTGCTCTTGGATCTTGATACACTGAAGACAGTGGCCAGTGAATTGATGTTGCGATTGTTCCGGGATGACTTGCTTGGCGGTCTCGAAATGACTTTGAAGGCGGCTTTTATTGGGAAGGGTATTCCGCGTCCTGCAGACCTTGCTTCTCTATGGGAGTCGGATGAAGTGGTCAAGGTTTATCCTTTTCTTCTGGATCTCAAAGGACCTGTATTATCACAGCACCATAAGCTTGCAGATGTGGCAGTGGAGTTTTTGAAACAAAAATTAAAGTTAGTGCCGGTGGATGGAACGGACTGGTTGGAAGGTTTCATTTCATTTGCAGAGGTAAATGGTTTCTGGTGAATTATTGGGGTATATGTTGTTGCCCGTTTGGTTTATGTTATCACTTGTCTTGTGATACTCTGTATATTCGAACTCGTGCCTTGGTTTTTTGGCTGTTGTGGAGGTTAGGCCTATGTTTTATCTCCTCCGTTTTGGTACTCTGCCCTATTTTGGAACTGTGCGGAGTTCATCTTTGTTAGCTACATTTTGGCTATATGTTGGTTATCACTGAAACATCTCCTGCCTAGCAGACGACTATAATTTCTTTAAATTTCAATAAAATTATCACCTTACGGATCCAAAAAAAAATGTGTGTGAATTAAAAAACAACTATTTCCATTAGACGTCAATTTTCATATTAAATATTTATCTAAAATGGAAAAAAATTATACCTTCTTGAAATAGATTCTTTTATCTAGTGCATCATATTTTATTTTATTTTTTTAATAAGTTTTAGTATTTTTCCTTGGCATGGTAATTAACCTAATATTTTGTGCTGATAACCTACTTTTAGTAAAAATAAAAAATAAAATATAAATTATGTGTGTGAATTTTTGGGAGAGTAAATAAATCAATAATTAAAACACACAAACACTAATGAGATATTATATTAAAGATTTGAATCATAAACTAATCTATTTGCAGCAAAAAAATCTCTAAAAAGGTTTCATTGTTCTCTATTCTCAATGATTTATTAAACCATATTGGCTCTCAGATTTTGTATGTGCACTATGGTTGTTAAAATGACAACTTGAAAAATAAGATGCTATATAGAATGCAAGAATCTAAGTCCTACATGAAACTATGTGATTAAAGCCATGATGTTATGATATTAATGCTGCTATGATAAAATGAAGATTATGCTAAGATTATGATGCTAAATTTTATGATGAGAATGCTATATGAAAACTAAGATAATAACTACAATGCAACTATAACTAAGACATGACTCTAAGTTAGAATGATAAACTAATCAAAATGCTAAAATGCTCCAACTATGAATGCTCCAAATTGCTCCAATACTATTCTTGCATAATAAAATTGCTAAAAGATGTGATTGATTGATAAAATTCTATAGCAAGGGGTTGTATTTATAGGATTTCCAAAGCATCTTGTGATGTGGCCGCAATCAATGGTCAAGATTCAAACATGAGAGATGAATGGTGGAGATGGAAGAATCATGGAGGGTGTTCTCTTGACCAAAGGAAATATGCCAAATGTGTGAAAAAACCAAGTGTGTGGGAGAATAAAATGTGTGCAAAGGCCAAGTGTATGGGAGAATAAAATGTGTGAAATTGCCAAGTGTGTGGGAGAATAAAATGTGTGAAATTGCCAAGTGTCCAACATGTGCCTAAATTCAAATTACGAATTTAAATATTAGACATTTAAATTCGTATGACACTTGATGAGGTGGCAAGAGGAAAAGTTGTAGACATGTGCTTAAATTTAAATTTGGGATTTAAATTTAATGAAAAGACTTATTAATTAAATAAAACAAACTTTGTGAATTTGTTTATTTAATTAAAATAGAAGAACGTGATTTTAGATTGAAGAATTAGAAGAATATGAACTATATAAATAAATTTAGAATTTATTTATAAGTAGATGAAATAAAAAGGGGTAATTAATTAAATAACTAGTATTTAATTAATTAATTGTCTTGACCGATTTTAGGTGTATACATTTTGCTCCTCTTTGAAGTAATTTGTTTACATATTGTTTCAAAGAATAATTTGTTTTCGATGTTGATAAAAAAAAAATTTGATGCCCCTGACACTAATTTTCAGGTGATAATGGATATATGCCCTCTCGGGAGATAAATCAGTGAATTTTTATTTTTTTTGGAATTTTGGAATTTTTTGAAAATTTTGATGATTTTTCGATGATTCAACGATTTATCTCCTGATAAAGAAAATTGACTCTACCAATTTGATTAAATTGATGCCTTGTTTTGCCTCCTTGTGTTTGATGATTGATAATCGCTTCAGCTGATTATTTTTTATGATGTTTGATGATGTTGATAGATTGACCTCATGATAGGTGAGGATCAATGATAGGATGATGATGATTGACCTCATGATAGGTGAGGGTCAATGATAGGATGTTGATGATTGTCCTCATGATAGGTGAGGATCAATGATAGATTGATGATTGACCTCATGATAGGCGAGGATCTGTAGCACCCCTCCGGTTTGCTATGCTATTAGATAGTGTGTTTATTTTGAGACTCAGATATTTGTTATTGTTTTATGATCGTTGGCTTTAGAGTGATGTGGATGTTATAGTGTGATGAGATGTTCAGCACTATATGGATGTTATGTTTCATGTTATGCTTTTGATTAGCATAGTTGTTGATATTGATATATGCTTATCTGTTGATTAATGATGCTTTACTTTTGTCAGTCTTGATGTGACTGTATAGGTGAAGGGGACGAGATTACATCACTCGCATGCGAGCACCCAGTGATTCTGTGATTTCTCTTCACGGTGTGACTATTATGTTTTATCCATGTAAAACATTCGTTTTGATTACAAGATTGCAGGTACAGGACATCGTCTCCACTTGGTTTCATAGGTCTGAGCATGTCCATATCCCAACGGTATTGTTGATTAAGAGATAGTAACGGGGTTCCCTTGTCAAACCACAACCCAGTCATAGTGTGTCGTCAGTTTGTGTTTGGTTTGTTGTTGGGTCATGTCATCCTTGATGTTTTGATAATTGATTATCGGTGGAAATTAATATTTAAGTGGTGGTAATGTTAATTTATGTATTTAGATTAAAATTGTTATTTAATTTAGTTAATTTAATCCCCGTGGTTAAATTTGTTATTAAGTAAATAAACTAATTAATTAAATTTATTTTGTTGAGTAAATTAATTAATTAATTAAATTTATGTTGATTAAATAAATTAAATAATTAAATCTGAGTAAATGGATAAATTAATTAATTAAATTAAAGTTATTGGTTAAATAAATTAAATAGTTAAAGTTGTTTTGTAAAATGCATAAATTAAAAGATTTAAATTTATTTGAAATGAAATTTTGTTTTAAATCATTTAAAAAGCAAAATATCTTGAAAATGCATAAGGGGGAAATAACTATGGTGGTTGAGAGGATATTTTGAAAATTTTGACTAAAGTTGAGGAAAATTAATTGGAGATATTTTTATTTTTTTTGGAAAATTTGCGGTTAAAAAGAGAAGGAAGGTTTTCTCTCTATTTCATATATATTTTTGGATTTGGAAGTGAAAATTTTGGAAAGAGGATCTGGAATTTTGGATTTGGCAAGGAAGCACAACATCAAATTGTATTTCTTCAAGCTTCAAAAACAGGTTCCTTTAATTGCTTTGTTTTTTTTAGAAGTTTTTTTTTTTTTTAAGAGGTTGTAAATCTAGCTGAGAATTCTTGAAAATCTCTATAGAAAAATGGAGAAAACCTTAGATTGGTTGTAGGGAAAAGAATTTGAACAATAGGAAATTCAAAATGAAAAAAAAAAAATAGAAAACATCTGTGTCTAGAGTTGAAATTTTTCATTACAATTTAGAAATTGAAATTAGAATTTGTGCTGGAAAATAAAGTTATTTCTGTAGAAAACATTTTATTTATGTAAACTTTGTATGTTGGGAAATTTTTCTGGAAAAAAAATTATTTGTCAAAAATAAATAAATTATGTTATGGAAATTACAGAAATAGGGGATTTTGTTTTTGAAAAAAAAAAATATAATAGAAAAAAAATAAAAAATTATATGGTTAGGGGGGGTTGCCCCACAGCCGCCCATGGGGAAGTTGGACCCTGCGTCCCTGTATTGGGGGTTGCGTGGAATTTTTATTTTTATTTATTTTTATTATTTTATATAATATAAATTATATATATATTATTTATAATATATAAAATATATATTATATATATATTATTTATAATACATATTATATATATATTATTTATAATATATATATATATAATATATATTATATAAATATATATGTATATTTTATTTGCATAGTTAATTGACAAATACTTGGATGTTAATTAAATAATTGAAATATATTTATGATTTGGAATTTAAATAGTTTTTTTTAAAATATATATTTAAATATAAATATATATAATTGTATATACATTAAATATATAATTATATATATGTTTAATTTATATTTAAATATAGTTACTTTAAGATTATTTTATTATAATGATGCAAATATTGATTTTATAAGAGAATGATGTTATTAGAAAAAGAATGATTTTTAACATTAGTTGTAATCGAGGAAGTTAAAGAAAACAATTAGTTTAAGCTTCTTTTTTTTTTTTTTTTTTAAAGTAATATTAATCATTCTAATTGATTACATGTAAAAGGTAATTGCTTTACTTGGATTTAGGAAATCCTAAAGCAAGTTATTAATTTTCCTAAATTGTCTTTTTGTTATGTTATCTCTCTCATTCTCGTCGTTGGGAAAATGGCATTATTTGTTTATGTAAGACTTCCAGATATGTTTCTTTGAGATGGGGATTGTAACTTATGTTGATTTAGCTTTGAAATAACTTGGGTAGCGGGCGTGGTATTTTATCAAGTATGGTCACCTGGTTCTATGAACAGGTTGTGTTGTACATTGTTATTAAGTTGGTATTTATAATTGGTTATGTGCACTTGGTTTACCCAATGTTAGTGGAATTGATTCCTTAGGTTGTCAGTAGGAGAGTGGCTCTTTGTGGGGGTTTGGCACACAAAGGGGCACCAGGGTAACTCACTTAGGGTTTAATCAAGTGATAACTTAAAAAGGAATTAATGGGAAAAAAATCCTTTCAAACTAATTAATATAATGAATGCCTCTCTTATGACTCATGCGCTTGTTAAGGCTTGAGATGAGACGAGAAGCATAGTTTGTATGGGGGTCCGGTAGCCAGTAGAGGCAAGCTAGGGTAACCCAGGATGGGGGTCCGGTAGCTTAGGAAGGCTGAGCCAGGGTAACTCATAACAAATTATGTGTGACAGTCTTTCTATGACAACCGTCAATCAGTTTGTTGTACTATGTAGTTGATCATTGTTATTTGGAAGCATTGTAACCATTTTGTAAGTTTTGTACTTGTGTAGTTTAATATTGTTTTTTCCTATGTTTAGAGGTTGTAGGTTTTGCCTAGGAAGCTCTTTTACTATCTCCTAGTGCACGGGGGTTGGTCCTTTAGGTACCACATGGTTGGGTGGAATGTGCAGCTTACATTGTTGGGTCCCCAGTTCTTATTCGTGATGATGAGTACTTTATGATTGGAAAGCTCGTGTGTACCAATGAATTTGTAATTCTATCATGTTCTCACTTGTATCTGTTGGATACCTTGTAATTTGTAATTGTATCACTCCTTAATTGTATTTGAGGAGAATCTTTGTAATTTATAATTGTAATACTTTTGTTGAAACTATCTCATTTGGAAATGAGAGTTGTAATTGTATTATTGAATGGATGCAATGTATGAAATGATCATTATTGTACCTTATATTTTATGTGATGTATTTTAATGTTAATAGATGTATGATCTTTAATTCATGAGTAATAATCTTATGTTATGTTTAGTAACTTTTGTTAGTAATAGGTATTGTAAGTAAGTGTCATCACGTACCTTAGAGAATGTATGTATAAGTGTAGTTTACTTTACTTGTTTAATTACACTTTTAAAAAAAAAATTGTTCCCTTTCGTTAAGTATACATGACATTATCTAGGGTTTTGTGGCGGGCGTTACAAGATCAATGATAGGATAATGATGATTGACCTCATGACAGGTGAGGGTCAATGATAGGATATTGATGAGTGTCCTCATGATAGGTGAGGATCAATGATAGATTGATTATGATGATGATTGTCCTCATTATAGGCGAGGATCAATGATAAATGCTCACGAGATTTGATCAAAATTGCATTAGAGCTGATTTGGTTGATAGATTGATTGATTTGTGATATGTTATGATCATAGGAGGATTTCCGCATTTGGTGCAGGCGGATTCAGATTTGATTGGGCGATGTGGTTTGACTTCTCTGATTGATTGATATGCCCCAGTATAGGATTGATTAATGAACTGAGACTTAATGGTGTACCGAGACCTGATGTATATACTGATTTAGTTGAGACATTATGATATCTGCCATTTTTTATGATGTACCTCTTGATATTTGGATATCCTTGTACACTTGACATTATTTTGAGATATATATGATATGTAACGAATATGATGATTGATCTATGTGTTTATGATTTCATGATGGATGACTATGATGGATGCATTTTATTTATACTTTATGATGCTTATATGATGTTCTATATGATGATGATATGATATGCTATGGATGCAAATGATGATGCAACATATGCGTTTTGATTCTATGATGCTTTGTGAATGATGCCTATATGATATATGTGATGGATCTTACTATGCCAATGAAATGTGATGCATTTTATGTTTTTGTACTTTTCTAATGCAAATAAATGACGCAATGAATGGATGAATGATGGATAAAATGATGACGTTTTATGTTTATTTGATGATGATCATGATGATTATGATGATTATGCAATGATGATATGATAATGTATGATTGATGATTCTATATGCTTTATGGATGATGTTTTATGCTATGTGATATGGATTTGATTATGCAAATGATGTGAGATTTTTATGTATGTTCATGTGATGATTATGCCGATCCAACTAGTCCTTTGTCAGTCTTGGATTTAAGTAATAAAAAATTCATGTATCCTGACAAATCTATCTTCACTACTGGTTTTAGATGTTCATAACAATGGCATTATATCCTTGTTATCAGTCATGTTTTTTAGCAACTTTTTTTTTGGAAATCTTACTCTACTGAATATGTCTTTCAATCTTCTTAAGTGAATCCAAGATCCATTTTATTAAAGGAATAAATGATTTTAGTGATGCACCAGGCTCAATTATAGATGCATCAAGTTCAATTATGCCCCTATTAAAATAGAGATTTTTTTGTTGTTACTCTACCAGATACATCTTTCAATCTTCTTAATGGACCAATTTCTTAATCCATTAATAATGAATGAGATGATTTTGATCATGCAAGTGAGATGGAATGCATTTCTTTTTATATTTTCTAATGCAAATATTATGATGTGATGCATGGATGGATGAATGATGTGAGAATTATTATATGATGCGAGAATGCTTTCTAATATATGAAAATGATGATGCAACTGATGTGCAACTATATGAGAATGATGTGTTTTTGTTTAATGTCAAATGTACTCAATCCATTAACGTGAGAGATAACATCATTGTGAAATTTGTTGTAGCTTTGGATATCCCATAGATACAGATGCAAATTGACATGGATGCAACCTAACTTAAACATGCAAATCTAACATGCAAATGTTGTCATTGTAATAGCTGATTTATCATGCTTTTTATCATCATTGAGCCTTCAAAATGTTGAAAGTGAGTACAAGAATCAATGGGCATATTTTAGACCATGATGACTTGAGTACTATTTCCATGATGTTTGATATTGCAAGTTAACACAAGCATCTAGGTATAATTAAACCAAGATGACTTGAGCATTACCTACGTAAACAAACAAGAGTTAACCATGTTCCTATGCAAATTCTGAATGCCATTAGTGATACTTTGTAGAGCACGTCCTGCGACAATTTGCACAATAGTAGTGATCAATTCACAGACATCAAACAAAGAAAATCATAATCCTTCCTGGCTCCTCTAGTTTGATACATCATCGAAGTTCTCCAGAGATATGGTAACAAAAATCAAAGTTCAACAGTTGAACAATCATGTGCCATAGTGATAAAGCCATGATTAAGAAGGAACATCATCCATTTGAGGCTTGTTTTGGATTGGACTGATTTAGCTGTTTGATGTTTGATGGTTGATGTATTACTAATGGTGATTGATGCTCAATGTTGGGTTGTACTGTGATCATTGTGTTTGTTGTGTTTGTCTTACTGTTGTTTGTTTGTTGATTCAAGCTCAAAGTTTATTTCCCCTAGTCTAGGGTGAGACATGGCCACGATGCCAGGATATGTACATGCAACTTTCTGATGATGGGAAGATAAGCGAATGGTCGACATGCTCAAATAGATGGAAAACTAACCTATCACAAATAGCGATTGTTGCTAGGTTTTCACTACTTGTTTTTATTGCACTTTTTCAGATTTTCAGATTTTTTTCTTTTTTTGTATTTTTTTGTTGTTACCAAGACACCTGTTTGCTAGGTTTTCATCAAGGCAATCATTTTTTTCAGGACATTTTCTTATGTTTTTGTATTTTTTTAGGACTTTTACCGATGCATTGGATAATTCAGGTGTATAATTTCTTGAGCTGCAGGCTTTTGAGGGATTCATCAAACAAATCCCCTTTAGGTGTGGATAGCTAATATGCTCCTAATTTGAAGACTGATATGATGCTTCGATCCTATGTGAATGACCACACTAGATGAAAGGATCCGATTGGAATAAATAGTATGAGTGGAAAGTATGGAGGGTGATAGATATGACAGATAAAAGAGGCTATGATAGGATCCCTAATGTGGAAAATACATGGGTCATCAAGCTTCAAACGAAAATGAGCTTGGGAAACCAATGAGTTATAGTACATGAAGGGGTCATGATCAAAGGCACATTGAAAGACATCACCAATAGAAGTGTAATGATATGACGAGTAGGTGAACAGGGATGAGTGGAATGGGATATGTGGCATGAGTGACATGGAGGGATATCATAGATCAACAAGTTCTTTCTTTGATTTTCTTCTTTGATAGATGCCCCCAGTGATTGGTGGGGAAGAGGCATATTTGGAGATTGAATTTTGCATGCTTTTATTTTTGACTTTTATTTTTGATTTGTCTAATAGCTTTTTATGTTGGCTAGGAGACTTGTCTAGAGCTTTTTTTCTTTTTGTTTTGTCCAATAGCTTTTTGTTTTGGCTAAAATACCTTTCTTGATCCTCTTTTGTTTTTGATTTGTCCAATAGATTTTTGTTTTGGCTAAAGGACTTTACTTGATCTGTCTTTCTTTGCATGCTTTCTTTTGATTTTGGATCTTCATTTGATAAAGGCATTTTTACCTTTGATTCTTGACTTGCCTCCTTTATATTTTCTTTGAGTGATACTTGTTGATCCATGTCTACGAGGTGGATGGATGTGGATGAGATGGATGAAGTGAGAATGGTAGTGGTGATGTCATCAATAGAGTCTTTGATACTATCCTTTTTGGAAGTGTTAATGTCAAAAGAAGCTTGCACATCCTTAGTGACTTGGAAAGAATTTTTAGTAAAGGCCACCATAGGTGATTCATACCCTAGCCCATGGCATGTGGGATGGACAAATGATGGTTGGATATCCTCATCGAGGTCATGATCAAAGAGTGGGTTATCATAGATGTCTTGGTCAAATAGGGGGTTGTCACGGATATCAAAATTTTGAGGGGGAGAAGATATGGGAAGGGTAGGTGTATCATTAGGATCACAAAAGGTTTCAATCCCAACACGATCATCTTATTGTATGTCTTATGTATTTGTCTCAACATCATTGTTGGAATTCTAATCCTTCTATATGGTGGTAGTAGCATCTTTTGCTAACAAATTACCCAAACGGTATTCTCCACATCTTAGATCATGGATTTGGACCTTGGGGTTTGATAGTGCAGTAACTGTGGTAGATGATTTTAAGGATTCAGGATCAACATGTGTTTGGGAAGAAGGTACTTCACAATTACAAGGGGTTTCAGCTTTAGGACTTAAATTATGGCCATACATGAAAGAATTAGGATCTCCTTGTATTGTGATTTCAACTCCTTCATGATAAAACTTCAAACATTAATGGTATGTAGAGGATATTGCTTGCATTTCATGTATCCACAGTCTTCCAAGGAGGATATTATAGGTCAAGGGGAGATCAAGGACTTGGAAAACCACATCTTTCACCATAGGGACAACTCTGATTGGTAAAGTAACTGATCCTTTAGATAAGCGCTCCTCTGCATCATATCCCTTCATGGTAATCTTTTCATTAAAGTCTATTACATTTTTTGAATATCCCAATGCATTTATAAACTTTAAAGAACAAATATTTAAACCAACTCCTCCATCTATTAGAACACGTTTGACTAGAAATTTATGGATCAAAACCTCAATATGAAGTGGAGCATTATGTGGATGGGTGAGTGATGCATCATCATTTTCAGTAAATGATAGGAAATGAGGTGTGGTCATGTGTCCCACCATAGCTTGGGATTGAATTTTTTTTAAATTAGCTGGTACAATGTCTTGTTTATCATGAATTCGATTGTGAACTGTAGAAATGTTAAGAATGGTAGTGTCATAGACATAATTTACATTCTTTCCTTTGTTGTTTGATGAAGAAGATTCCCCTTTTTCATAGTTTGGTAGAGGGTTCTTGAATGCTCCATGATCATTTTTCATTGGGGTCCTACAAATATGGTCTTGTTATCAATCAAGTCTTGTATCAAATGTTTCAGTTGTATATAGTCATTTGTCTTGTGTCCTTTGTTTCGATGAAAATCATAGTAATGGGCATCATTCCACCAGGATGGTTTGACTTGTGGGTTATAATCTCATGCTTCCAATAATGTTGACTTTAGCTTCAAGAAGCTCTTTCAATGCTGATTCGAGTGACTGTCCCAAAGGTGTTAATTTTCAATGATTTGAGGATGTTCGGTATGGTGGTGGTTTGATTTCAACATTGTTTTTATTATTGTTTTGGTTGGTGCTTTGGTTGTTTTGATTTGTCTTGGTGGAAACTACTGTCAATTTAAATGCCATTTTGGCATTTTGGGTTTCAACTGAAGTGTCATGGTTACCAACATTCTTATTTCATTGCCAAAAAATTGGTTTATCATTGTTGTAATTGGTGGAGTTTGATTAGTTGTTATCATTATAAAGTTTTATGACTCCTCATTTGACCAAAGCTTCTTTGATTTTAATTCCATTCTCAATAATTTTTTTGAAGGTAGGTGGACATTGTAATTCCAATCTGTAACTCATCTCATCACTTAGGTTGTCGATAAATATTTTTGTCTTTTCTTTTTCTGGTATGGGACAAGAATATCTTGCAAACAACCTTCTCCACCTTTGCAAGAATATGAGAAATGATTCACCCTTCTTTTGTTTGGTATTGCAAAGGTCTTTCATTGTGATCTCATGTTGAATGTTATAGGAGTATTGAGTGATGAATTTGTTAACCAACTCTTCAAAGGTTTTGATGGGTGGTGTAAGTTTAGAAAACCATTCAAGGCATTGTCCATCTAGGCTTCGTGGAAACAATCACATCAAGTAGGTTTCTTTGTGCACAAATTCAAGACTCATGATTATAAATTACCTCACATGATCTATTGGATCTATTTTACCCTTGTATTTATCATACTTTGGGAATTCACAATATTTTGGAAAAGGGATCATGTTGATGGATTGATGAAAAGGATATGGACAAATGTCTTGGAGCAAGTATCATTTTGAATTTCCCCTTTGCATGTCAAGAATTTGTTGTTGGAGGTTTATCATTTGTTGAGTTAGGGCAACCACTTTTTCTATTTCAGGCTTTTTAGGAGGTGCTTTCAATTGGTTAACATCAAAGTCATCAGGCAATTTGACACCTTGTTTAGCTAGCATTAGTAAGTATTTTTCCCCATTTCTTTCAAAAATATTTTCTAAGAATTTGTGGAAGTTTGGATCTTGTTCAACATTTTGAATGTCTTCCTCAGTTATTTCATCCCCTTCATTGTTATGGCTTCCATGGAAAGGATTCTTTTCAGGTTCAACCATGGTGTTTTGGGTTTCAATGTTTGGAGTTTCGATGTTCAGAGTTTTGATGCTTTGGGTTTCGATGTTTTGAGTTCCAATGTTTTGTGTTTCAAGTTCTTTTTCCTTGAGTTTCTACTTTTGTAACCTTGTTTGAACATGCATACAAGTGTTATAATTTGACTAAACTTTGATCTTTATTTGGAATAGTACCAAGGATTAAAACTAAGTCAAATAGAATGACAAATTCTATTGATGAGACTAAGTTTAATTTGATTATATAGCTTCGTTTCATGATGAGAGGATGAAAAATCTTGATGATGAAACTAGGCTTAACAATCAAAAGTGATGATAGGTTTGATGATTTAGGAACTTTGAGATGTTTAGATCTAGGTTTAGATTGGAGAATTCCACTTGTAGAGGTTAGTTTTAAAAAATTTAGACTTTGTGGTACCTAAGGAATGATTTTGGATTGGAAAAAGATTTACTTCTAGTTCAAATTGTGAAACAAGGGATAAACTTAACTCTCAGGTTTTGCATTTAGCGGATGCGCTAAAACAGAGCCCAGATGCGCTAAAAGATTTGACAGATGCACTTGAATACTTCATATGTGCGCTATAACAAAGGGTCTATGTGCTAAAATATGACTCAGATGCACTATAGGATTTCCTAGATGCGCCAAAATAGAGGGTCTATGCACTAAAATATGTAGTGTATGCGCTGTAACAAAGGGTCTATGTGCTAAAATATGAGTTAGATGTGTTGGAAAAAGTGGTGGATACGCCAGAACAGTGTATGGATGCATTGGAAGATTGCACAGATGCGCTATAATATTTCCTAAACGTGCTAAAATAGAGGGTCGATGCGCTAAAAGACTGCACAGATGCATTCTAAAACTAACTAGATGCGCTAGAACAAAAGACAAATGCGCTATTTTGAAAAATTTCAATGTTTTTGGCAGTTTATCTTTTTTTTACTCCATGAATCTAAATGTTACCAAGTTGTAATTTGTTGAACAATGGATTTTCCTTGGTTTCTAACTTGTAAGTTGTAAGAATCAAGTGTTCAAATGGATGGTTTTTGAATCAAGGCTTTCACTTCCATTGTGTGATGTTTTGAAATTCTTTTGAAAACACATTAGTAAAACACATCAAGCATGTCAACCTAAGGCTATGTAGGACAATATTCACTGGATTCCCACTTGGATTTTACTCTAGTTGCGCCTAATTTTAGTGGATGATTAGATGCTTGATCCCCCTGGTTCCCCTCCATGACACTCACTTCTCAGGGCAACCAAGCATCAATACCCATGAAACTCCCATGGAATACTTCCCATTTCTACTAAAAGCCATAAAAATGTGGGATGGCTTCAGAGCGATCGTTCCTGCACCAGTAAATAGATTAAGGATTTTGGCCTTGCTATAACAAAGGGTTATAGTATTTAGGCATTCCATTCATGGGGGATCATCCATACAGCAAGAGACCATTGTCGCCCTTCTTGTTTGAACAATCCTCGTGATACTTGAAATTTGCTCAAGTACCCACATTTATATCCCAGTTGGAAGTTACTTGGCTTTAGTTTGTTATCGGTTGGGTCATTCCCTCAAGGGTGATTACTTTTTCCCACAAGGTAGACCCTCTATGGATAAAATAAAATAAAAAAGAATGGGTCTGGCTTTTTGGTCACCCAGTTAAGGGGAGAGAAAATGCCTACCATTCATCAAGCACATAAAACATGGTGTTCTTTAACCTTCTAATTAAGCTAGATTCCTATCTTAATCAAAAGAAAGTATTAAAAAACTCCAGTCCCTGCAAAAACCATAAGTAATTTGATAAGATTTTCTTTGACCAATGTATAAAAGTACCTGCAAGCAGAAAGCACCAATTAGTTCTCGTATTTTTAAGATTTTGCAAAATTACACAGATGCACTAGAACAGTCATCCAATGCGCTAAAATATCCTTCCTATGCACTAAAACAACTACTCCATGTGCTAAAATAACTCATGTATGCACTAAAATATTTGATCAATATGCTAAAAGAAGTTATGAATGTGCTAAAAGAAGTAATGAATGCACTGAAAGAAGTAATGAATGCACTGAAAGACTCTCTGAACATGCTAAAAGATTTGTTGGATGCACCTAAATAAATTTCGTATGCATTGGAACATAGATCATATGCATCGAAATATTTGTCAAATGCGTCGGAAGAACTCACGATTGTGCTAAAACGTCACGCCCAACTTGTTTACATGAAATTTTCTAGAAAATTGTTAGAAATGGGGGTGTGCCCCATGATGGGTGCCATTTTATGTGTGTGAATTTGTGGGAGAGTAAATAAATCAATAATTAAAACACACAAACACCAATGAGACGTATTATATTAAATATTTGAATCATAAACTGTACTATTTGCAGCAAACAAATCTCTAAAAATGTTTCATTGTTCTCTATTCTCAAGGATTTATTAAACCATATTGGCTCTCAGATTTTGTATGTGCACTATGGTTGTTAAAATGACAACTTGAAAAATGAGATGCTATATAGAATGCAAGAATCTAAGTACTACATGAAACTATGTGATTAAAGCCATGATTCTATGATATTAATGTTATGATAAAATGAAGATTATGCTAAGATTATGATGCTAAATGTTATGATGAGAATGCTATATGAAAGCTAACATAATAAATACAATGCAACTATAACTAAGACATAATTCTAAGTTAGAATGATAAACTAATCAAAATGCTAAAATGCTCCAACTATGAATGCTCCAAATTGCTCCAATGTTATTCTTGCATAATAAACTTGCTAAAAGATGTGATTGATTGATAAAATGCTATAGAGAGGGGTTGTATTTATAGGATTTCCAAAGCATCTTGTGATGTGGCAGCAATCAACGGTCAAGATTCAAACATGAGAGATGAACAATGGAGATGGAAGAATCATGGAGGATGTTCCCTTGACCAAAGGCAACATGCCAAATGTGTGGGAGAATAAAATGTGTGAAAAGGACAAGTGTGTGGGAGAATAAAATGTGTGAAATTGCCAAGTGTGTGGGAGAATAAAATGTGTGAAATTTCCAAGTGTCCAACATGTGCCTAAATTCAAATTAGGAATTAAAATATTAGATTGAAGAATTAGAAGAATATGAACTATATAAATAAAATTGGAATTTATTTATAAGTAGATGAAATAAAAGGGGTAATTAATTAAATAACTAGTATTTAATTAATTAATTGTCTTGATTGATTTTAGGTTTATACATAAATAATAATTTAACTATTAAAATAAATATAGTTTTGAAAACTACACTTATGGATATACAAAAGGGTATTTTAATATTTTTTTAAAAATTGTTATTTACATTAGTAGGAGTTATTGAAACTTCAAGTTTTTCAAATAATTTTATTTTTTTGGTAAATTGGACTCAAAGTGGTGCTCCATATATTTTTAGCCAATAGTTTTAGTTGAGAAAGTTTTGGAAGTATCGAACTTAGCTAGAATGAATCTTACTCTAGATCACATGTTTGACCAAAATTGATTTTTAGTTAGAAATATTTAAATTAAGTTGTGATGATAAGTTGGCTGAAAGTGTGACACAACTTTGTGCTTTTACCATAAAATCTTGGAGCTTGAGGAAGATTTTAGGGGGCTTAAAGGGGAGCATGAAGCTCGTATTTAGGAAATTGAACAAAATTTCAAGGCCAATATTGATAAGATCCTAAAGATAAGTCAAGTCTCCATTCAAAATAGTGCGAAGACCTTAAAGATCCTCATTGAAAAACTTCATAATCTTAGGGAAGATCAAGTGATTGGTGGTCATGGTTCCAACAACAAAGTGAATGAGCTGTAGGGTAAGGATAAAGATAAATTTTCTATTGTGGAAGTTGAACAGGGTTCAAGTGCCCGCACTAGGGGCAAAAAGAAGAAAATTTTTGATGAGGAGAAGGAGGAACTACTGATGATGGTTGATAAGTATTATCAACAAGAGTTGGAAGTGGCAAAGGCCCTAAATAGTCTAAAATAGCCTACTATTTTTCTGTTGTCTTTTTTGTTCTGGTCTGCTACTTCCTATTATGTAGCTATTGAACATTATGCTGCTGTTTGGTTGTGTTTTATTTTTTTGTAGCAGCATTTTGTATTTTGGGGTGTCAGGTCCCTTATAAAAACACATTTTTCTAATATAATAAAAATGATGAAAGAAGGATAAAAAATTTCAACATACGAGGAAACAAGTTACCTTAGCACATTCACACCAAGATACCAGGGTATGACTATGTTTCATCAATTGCATATATTATTTGAATAAATGACCAATGGATTCTACAATTATACAAAGGGATTACCAACTTAAATTATAATAAATCAATAATAATAACTTGGAAACACATTTAGAAAATACAAACTAAATGCACTCTTTATTATCTTTATGAAAATATACAATCTCAAAAACCCTTTCTATACAAAGTGTAAATTCAAGATTCATCAAAAAGTCTCTCTAAAAATTTATCTAGGGTTTCTCCCTTTGGAAAAACTCTCCTTTATAATAGCAAGATCCTTGTATTTATAGGATTTCCTTGATAACTAACTAGTAACCATTTGGTAACTACCTCAACTAGCTTTTTGAAATCAAATGGTTTTGAAAATAATAAACCTTATTTGGTTATGTTTTACATCACTTTTCCAAAAATAAGGCTCAATTTATAACTTCTACTTAGAATAAGTGACTGTCACTTTTACAAAAAAACAACTTGAAACCTTATAACTTTTAAGTTATGAGTTACATTGAGGTAATTATCCATCTCAGTCTGCTTTATTTCAAATAATTTCTAAAGACATTCTTGGCATTGAGTATTGTCTAAAATTTCCCTCTTCATGGCATAGTAATAACTAAAACATATTTCATATAGGAAAACATAAATGGCATGTATTAGAGAAGGAATATGATGTTCAAAATCAAACCCTCTTTAATCCAAGCCTTGTTAGTCCAAAAATCACCATATCAAAGATCCACTTTAGATGGTTGTTCGAATAAAAGAAATCCATTTAAATTCACTAACAAATTATCCTCCAATATACTATTAAGTAATTCATTAACTTCCTTTGGTATTCATCCATTAGTTTGACAAATACATTTTAGAAGGAATTGTCACTCCTTACCACACAACCAAAAAACACCAATTCTCGAAGCACTTAAAAATAGGATACACTTGATGTTTGGGATTAGCTTTAAGATTCATGTAAATGCTAACATACCTTTAGTATCCAATCTTCTCTAAGATCCTTATTTTTGTCCTTGTAAGAATTTATGAAGTGGAATGCCACAAAATGACACCTCAACCAATGTTACTATCTCCCCTATATCTCTTGACATTATGTGCATGAATATACTTGATTCAGGATCTTATTCAAAATTGTATAGAGGAGAAGACTCAACTCTCAACATGTTCTCTGCATAGTATCTTGACGGTAGTTCAAGAAATATGACATAATTATCTGTTACAAGGAAATAACATAATCAACTAGATAGAAGGCCACATCTATAATCCACTTGTCCTTTTTTATATTAGTGATAATGGACCTTGGTAGTAATTGTTCCTCTATTTGCTTTACACTTGATCCTATTAGTTTCAAGAGATGGAAAGTGGTTAACTTCTTTTGACATCTTCAAAGGATATTTGGCAATATCAATATTATAACATTGAACCATCTCATGTAGTATTCGACCTTCTAGGCTCTATGCAATGAGATAACAAAGGTCCTAACTTGTGAAGAGTGCCAAAAATCTTGTCAGCCTCTATTCCTTCAATGAATGTGATAATATCAATTATGAGTCTTATCTTCACAAGAGTCTTCAAATATTTATCATTGAAAGCCAAGGATTCAATTTGCAAACCATTCCATTCCATGAGATGAATTTTTTTTTGGTGTTATCTATGTTACTATATTTTTCATGCATGTCGACCATGACATTAGCTGAGTTCACAATTCTTTGAGGTATTTTGTTGAACAATTCATGGGATTTTAGGAATGGTTGTAACTATCTTCCATTCTCTCTATCTACATTCAACATGAAGTTGCTAACTGTAAGTAAATTGCCAATGGAAGCAATATTCCCATCTTTGGTGATGAACAAACAATGATCAACTTGAATATCAATTTGGAGAAATAAGATCTTTCCATTTGTTTAGCGTTGCATGTGCAACTCTTGACTACTTGCATCATATTTTTTAATATTGATTTTTTGATTATTTAGATTGAACATAAGTGACCGTTTCTTCACATCTTTGTAATAGCCTTGTTTTTTCCCAATTTTATATGGTACAGGTGAACATATATTATAACCATGAATTGAATGCTCAGATTCTTTCCACAACATGAGGAAAAATTTTGGGCAATCCTATGACCGCGATGAAATAGAAAATTAACATTAACTTTTCACTAGGGGAGAGGACCCAATAGTTGTGCACCCTAACTTTGTGCTTCTAATTATCCTACGTAGAAATTTCAAATCACTCCATATTTTTTACAACAACTTACTTGGCAAGTTCCCTATTTATAACTAAGGTTTTAGGGCCACATCATCAAATATGATGCCACATCAGCATGCTTTTTGTCAAGGTGTCCAAAAAGGCCCAAAAAAAGTGAGACCAATACTTGTGCATTCACAACATGTTTCTTTGAGCACTGATGTGGAATCACATGATTGGTTTCTTTTTAGATAAAAGGAATACATTTTGTTTAATTATGGGTAGTCATCATCAACACTAACAACTTTAAAGTCACAACTATTGGTCCAATATTGGGCATTATATAAACAACTACTATCACAATTCTATTGAAACATGCTTAGGTACTGGGCCCTCTCCCCTAGATTAGTATTTCATCATGAAACCTTGCCACATTGTTTTTGGTAAAGGAAAAAATACAAAGCCGAATAAAGATACAACATTATAGTATCCTAGTTGTCTTTTTGCTCAAACATAAACTTCAAATCAAAATCTTGGTTGTCTTTTTCCTCAAACATGCTAACATCAAGATAACATAAACTTCAAATCAATATCATGGTTATCTTTCCAATCAGAATCTTGGTTGTCTTTTTCCTCAAACATGCTAACATCAGTATCATAATCTTCAAAGGCCGAAGCCGAGACAAGATTAGACAAAGCCGACATGTTTTTAAAATGTTCATAAATAAGCATGAATGCAAGACAGGCTATTTCCTAGGACTCTTTTTATGATATTCCATACTATTACTCAATGAGCAACACAAATAGTGAGGGAAGGAAATCCTAATGGAAAAAATGATTAAGGAGGGAAAATGGTAGTCGTAGACTTTGGTAAATCTACCGTCCAATGTGATGTATTCCATTATAATTCTGAGAACTTTCCTCCATAAATCCTTGATAGAATCAACATCAAAATAGCTACTGGAAATTTTAATCAACTTGTTCTTTTCCTTATCTTTTTTGGAAAACTTAATGATAGCCTCATCAAAAAAATTTATGTCACGGAAGAACTTCATCCCTTCCATCAAAAGACTAGTGACCTCCCCAATGAGATTCTCATCCACACTGACCTTCCTACCAAAACAATTTCTCCATTCCTCCAATATTTAGCAAAATACGCAGTGGCTTTTGGGTCTAGGCCGTGAAGCTTCTCAATGAATGGAAGAAGCCCACCACGCTCTATTTTCCTCCAAACCTTTGGGTTTTGCCTATGCATTTCATATCTGGTTAGCTCAACTCTTTTCATACTTCCCCCCATTATCTCATTCACCTTACTTGCATTGCTAGCAGAGCTAATACCCTGAATCAAAATGTAGTAGCTGAACCAAATTACCCACAATATGTGTCGGTTCTTACATCCAATAGAGTTAATAATTGTGGCCCCATCAAATCTATTGATGACTCTGTTCTTGGCCTTATTCTTCTTCATCATTGCAAAAAGTGGCAACTTTCCCATGGATACTATCATACTCGATCAAGGCTCTAATGTCAGCTCCCAACTCATTGAGGTTTTGCCATGTATTAAACCCTTTTTGTTTAGCTCACAAATAGACAATGAAGAAATAAGTGGTTTGCATTTTCCGCCTCTTCCTTACACAAGTAGCATTGGTTAGGGATCTGAAAACCATGCTTGCAAAGATTTTCAACCGTGAGCACTTTATTCTAAAGAAGGATCCAAAAAAATATGTTAACTTTGGGAGTTAGGTGTTTTATCTAAGCCTTGGCCCAAAAGGGAGAGGGGGCATGAGAAAGGGACAACAAAGAGATAGCCAAAGAAAAAGAGTAGCTTCCCGAAGGGTTGGTAGTCCAAACTAAGAGATCATCCTACAAACTTGAACTCATCCTGATGGCCATCAAAGAAGATTGAATCAGAGCAAGATCCGAGCTAATTTGGAGTAGATTCACCCAACTCCCATTCCTCTAGTAGTCCTTAACCAGAGTACCAAAAGTCACCTTGCAAATATCTGCCCACCTATTAAACTTTTCATCAGAAATAAGGGGCACCTTCAATAACCATCTATCCTCCCAGAACTTAGCTTGATTCCCACTTCTAATTCTCCACCCAACTCCTAACTCCATTATCTTTATTCCTCTAATCATATCATTCCAACAAGCTGATCCACAGGGAAAATTAGGAGAATCCAACAGAGCTTTAAGAGATCCAAAATTAGCCATATATTTGTTTATAACAATACTTCTCCATTCTCCATTAGATGAGAAAGTTCTCCAAATTTTCTTAGCAAGGAGAATTCTATTCATCATTCTTATCTTTCTTAGACCCAATCCTTCTAGATTTTTAGGTTTGTAAACAAAGTCCCAACCTATGAGAGGCATTCTTTTTCTTTCTTCAATGCCTGACCAGAGAAACCATTTTGGATTTTTTCAATAGCTTCTACATATTTGGCAGGGATATTTAAAAGAATTAACGCATATATTGAAAGATTCTGAAGAGTAGCTTTGAGGAGCTGGATTTTACCTACTTGACTGAGAAGAGTGCCTTTCCATCCAACGAGCTTTTTGTTGAACCTATCCACCACTGAACTCCAAAAGGAATTAGGAGGTTTAAGGCACAACAACAAGCCAAGATAAATAGAAGGTAAAGACTCCACTTTGCACCCAAGAATTCTAGCAATATTATTTTGTATGGGTTTAGGGGTGTTGAAGAAAAAGATAGATCTCTTATGTCTGTTAATCATCTAGCCAAAAGCCATCTCATACTCATCCAGGATTTTTTTTAGTGTCCTAACTTCAGCCACTATAAATCTCCCCATCAACATAGTGTCATATACAAACTGTTGGTGAGAACATGTCAGGTTACTGGAAGAAGGCCATAGCCCTACTAAAGAACCCTGATCAACCAATCTTTTAAGTTTCTCCCAAGAGATTCAACCATTATAGTAAATAAAATAGGTGAAATAGGATCACCCTGTCTTAAACCTCTAGAATTCTTAAAGAAATGTGAGGGAGACCCATTAACCATGACAGAGATGGACACAATAGAAATGAGTTGACTGAACAACTAAAGGACTCTATTACTGAACCCAAATGTCCTCATGATTTTGAGTAAAAAATCCCACTCCACTCGATCATAAGCTTTCACAATGTCCAATTTTAGAAGAAAGCCTTCAATTTTATATTCCACAAGGGAGTGGATATTCTCATGGACAGTAATTATAGAGTCGAGGACCTTCCTACCTAGAACAAATCCATTCTGTTGAGGGGAAATCAGAGAGGGCAGAATAATGAGTAACCTTGAGGTCAGGACCTTCGAAATATTTTTTTAGAAAGAGTTACAGAGACTTATAGGCCTAAATGCTTCAAACTCCATAGCTCCAGGATGTTTGGGAATAAGGACCAAAAAGGTAGCATTAAGTTCCTTAAGGAGACTCCTAAAGCCAAAGAACTCTTTAACCACATTCACCACATCATCTTCAACAATCTCCTAGAACCACTGAAAGAAGAACATAGGAAGCCCATCAGGGCCTGGGGCCTTATTCCCATCAAAAGAAAAGATGACTCTCTTAATTTCTTCCCTAGAAGGAATAGCAGCAAGCATTTTGTTATCTTCTTCCCTAACAAGATTGGGGATGGCCTCTAAAAGGTAATCCTACTCTTCATGGTTAGCTCCATCATTCGCTAAAAGGAGATTGTAGAAGAAAAGGCCAACTTGTCTTCTAATTTCTTCATCCTCCTCGAAACAACTTCCATTGTAATCAATGTGCGTGATTCTATTAGCAGACCTATGTTTAGAAGCAAACAAGTGAAAATATCTGGTGTTTTTATCTCCAGCAGAAAGCCACAGATCCCTCAATCTCTGTCTCCAAAAATCTTCCTCTTTGGCTATTATATCATGCATCTTCACAAGCAATTCATTTTCTTTCACTCTATTATCAGCTATGTAACCTTCCCGCTGGATTTTATCTTGAATTTCCATCAATTCAAGTTGAAGCTCAGACTTGATGCCGAAGATATTACCAAAATTTTCTTTGTTCCATCTTCTAATTTTAAATTTAACTTCCCTAAGTTTCTTAGCCACCCTAAACATGGCAGTCCCAGAAACCGTGATATTCCACCATTTCCTCATCTCTTCAAGAAGCAGAGGGTGAGAAAGCCACATGTGTTCAAAACTAAAAGGAAAATTCCTCTTGGCCGTTATAGGGTCTACTAGAAAACTAATTGGAAAATGATCTGAACCCACCCTAGAGAGAGCTATTAAAGAGTAGAAGTAATTTATAAACCATTGATCAGAAATTAGCGTTTTGTCTAATCTTACCTGAATCAAATCCTTACCAAACCTTCAATTTGACCAAGTATAAGTAGCTCCTTGCAGATCTAGATCAATTAGTGCCTGATTATTAATGAAGTCCAAAAGGTTCATTCTGATTTCTAGATTAACCTAGGAACCTCCAAACTTCTCACTTTCCTGAAGAGGGGTATTATAATCTCCCATAACAACCCAGGGTTCATTAGTGAATATCCTACGAAAGGCAACCAAATCAAGCCACAAGGATTTTTTGCCCCCTTTACCATTAGGAGCATAAATATTTGACTGAATCCAGCAAAAATTATCTTTGATATGAGTGAATCTAGTCGCAACATGGTTTGAACTTACAATCAAAGGTTCCCCTTTAATAATATTTTGATTCCAAAAGGTTGCAATTCCCCCTGAGGCTCCCTCAGAGCTATTTCCATAGACTCCAACAAACTTATACATCTTAATCTTTTCTATTTTATCTTTAGGAATTTTGGTTTCTTGGACAAGTAAGATGTTAGGTTTATGATCCCTAACAAAATTGTGTAGTACATCCTGCTTATGGAGGCTATTTAACCCCCTAATGTTCCATGACATAATATTCATATCTTATCACGAGAATGGAGTTACAAATCTCAGGAATGGTCTTCTGAACACCATCCACAATATCCTGAAAAAAATCATCCTCTCTTAGCCATTTTGCTGATTTTCTTCCTTGGATGCTCTTTGTGGCTCCATAGTCTACCTTAGCTCTAGTTCTAGAAGAGACTCCACTTGGAGTATTCTATTGTTTATTCTTCTTCTTCTTCTTCCTAGAATGGGATTTGACATAGTCTCTGTTTGTTTCTTCCTGACTATCCACCTCTTTTCCTGACTCCTAGTCCTTATCTGATATCCCCTTTTGATCCAAGGGGAGGGTATCCATCAACCCATTATTATATTGGGTTGAATTCTCACTTGAGAGCTCCTGAGTTTGACTCAAGTCTGTAAAGGTGTCCTTGAAAAATTCCTAAGAATTGATAGTTTCCAGGATCTAAAAAGACTCTCGGCTTGAAGGGGAACTTCCTCTAGAAGTAGTAGGTAAGAAAGGAATCTCGATATCCAAAGACAAGCCCTGAATGGGGATGTCTTCTAGGCCTAACTCTCCAACCTCCTTTCCATTTGATTCGTTCTTTATGTTATTGAGAGGAGGTTCCTGATTTACCAAACCAGCCCCACTAGCATCCATGACTTTCTCCCCATCATTCTTCCCTTCAAATTTGATCTTTGGGTTATTTCTTTGAGGCTCTTGGAAGCCCAAATCAACTTGAATCTCTGAGGCTATTTCAACCTTCTTACTCTTCGACTGTCCATTGACGATCTCTTCAATCTCTTTTCCATCCCCTTCAAGCTTTTGTTCCATAAAGTCTTCGGCTTGGGCTGGGGTTTCTCTTTTTCCTTGCTAGCATTGAGCGGGAATTTCTTTGCCCAGTGCCTAGTTTTCCTACACTTAAAGCAAGCAAAGGGGATTGATTCAAACTCAATAGTTTGAGTCCAAGTACCTAGATTTGAATGAATGTCAATAGAAGAAGGGAGATCAACATTCTGGGACACCCCCACACAGATTCTAGCAAACACAAGCCTTCTTCTTCTTGTTGTCATTGGGTCTAATGACAAAAGCTCCCCAAAAGAGTTGGTGATGCCTCTGAAGACATCCTCATTCCAGTATTCTAGAGGGAGCCCAAGAAGTTTTTCCCAAACTGGAACATTCTTAAAAATAGAGTCAAACAGATCAAGATTAGAAGTCCATTTCTTGAGAGCCAGGGAAGATTTTCCAATAATCCAAGGACCACCACTCCTCACATCCATAATTTCCTCCTTACAGGTAAACTCAAAAGAAAAGTAGCCTTTAGGAAGCACCACAACATAAAATTTTCCATTTGTTCTCCACTTTTTTTTGACATACGCCTTGACCACTTCAATATTTGGTTTAGGGCCCATAAACTTTCCAACCAACATATTGTCCATTAGGGTAATATTGTGATCAATGATCAGATCAGGGACAAAGATAGCAAACTTACCTCTTACTGAGTTAAAAATTTTGCACACTAGGGGAAACACTAATTTTCCGTTAGGTCTAACTCCAAATAGAGAAGACCATAGTTTAGGTTTAGCACCATCCCCACCAACGGCCCCCACCACATCTTTGGTATTTTCAGCCTTGTGTCCTTTGTTAATCTCAACAGGATTAACAGCAAGGACATCCCTCCCCCTAGGTCCATTAGAATATTTCTTCTAGGATCATTCTCTTCTGAGTCCTCCTTACCTTGCTTCCCACTCAGATCTTGCACCAATTCCACATGCGAATCTCCAGAACCTGCAATTCCACGACCCACTCTAGCATTCGAAGATTTAAAATCTTGCTTTTCCCGCTCATGATCTCGCTTCTCCCACCCATCCATGTTGCATAGAAAACCTTGCCACATTGTTAATAATAGACTTGTGACCAAAATTCATAAATCCAATTTCATTTTAATCAAATAAAATATTCAATTTAATTATTTTTGCAACTTGATCAATAAAACATTAAAATTTTAATATCTTGCAATCAGGGACGTGGGTTGATATGAAAATTGGACATATTTGGCATAATACTATCAAGATTAGCCCTATAATATGAATTTGCATAAACCTTCATAAATTTTGAAATTTAATTATTTTTGTGAATTTTGGTGAATTGGATAACCACCCTCTAGGATTATGATTGAGACAACTTTTGATTTTGCTTCAAAATGGAAAGAGACTTAGTATTCGAGGATGATTAGGGAAATTTTAACTAGGAGATAGTTAATAAAATTATTTTGATGCAAAAGTTAAAATTTGAATAGTTAAAAAAATGGGGATAACATGTCCACATGTCAAAATGAGATGATTTCAATCCATAATCATGTGAAGAGTGATGTAGAACAAGCTCCAAATATTGTGATGATGGGACAACAACAATGATGTGGCTGTTAAGAAAGAACAGATGAATGTACTCAAAATAATCCTCCAAATTTATAACATGGGACTTCACAAATAAGGATGATATGTTTGCAAGATATGAATCCCATGTATTGTTTCTAAAATAATATGAATTTCTTCTTAAATTGAACCAATAGGGGCCAAGGATGTGGCAATTTCAAATCGATTAGGGACAATAGAAGATGGAGATTGGGTCTCAATATGAGGATCAGGAACATGAAGATAATTCTCCATGTAGTGCCCCTTCGTTTTAGTCATCCTTGGCATTCAAGTATGTTGTTTATTTGTGTGGTCATATTGATTTCGTTGTTAGATGTGTTATTGAATTATGTTTATAAAAAGGTATTATTATTTATTAAATTAAATAATATGATTTCATGTTTTAATGATAAAAGAATAAATAAAGATGAATATTAGTATTATCAAAATTTAAATTAAATGTGGAAAGAAATATATTTTTAAATTAAAATAAATGGAATCAGATTTTTGAACCAAAGTGTAAAAGCAAGAAAAAGATGGAAATATTTTCATGCATGGACATGCACGTCTTTGGACTAGTTGTCGAAAAAGAAGTTGAAGCTTATTGGAGCTTTTATGAAATTTTTGGATTTTTATTTTTGGGGGAAAAAGTGAAAATATTTGGTTGGTTTTCAAAAAGAAATGGGCTCTACAAAATTTAGAGAATTGGAATGAGGAGAAGCTCGCATCATGCGTTTGGGTAAGCTTGTGTGAGGTTTGTTTCACCTTAGTGGGATTTTTGTGTAAGCCGACATCATTCCTTGATTTGTAAGTCCAAGTTTGACACTCTCATTTTAAGTTTGTTCGCTAGTTCGTTATTAAGAATGACATTGTGGTAATATAGCTGCATGTAATAATTATAATTTTGATTCTTGGGAATTCAATTTGTAAGATTATATTATGGGCTCCTACGCTGAAGGCACATAGCCCTTCCAACCTTTCCTTTGTGTATATTGATATTCCTTGAATTTGGATCATTGCTTTATTAATTACTATTAATTCCATTTCCGAGGAACTGATTATAGGTATGTTGTTTTCCTATTGTTAGCCTTGGCATCCAACTTTTCCTTCTTTTCTTTCAATTTGGTATTCAAGTATTTCGATGTTTTATGAAATGTATACTATTTGAATTTTAAGCCCTTAAGATTTGGGCATACAATGTTTTGTCTTTTCTACAATTTCTATTCACTCATTGCATCGGTTTTGATAAAAATCTCTTCTATCTTTCTCATTAGCGAATTCTCTTCACTACATCTCACTGCCTATAATGGTTGGAATATATTTCAAAAAGCTTAAACCCTGGTCGATGTGTGTCGTCCCACTCAAAGAATAGGAAATCGGTCATATTAGAGTCAAACCTTGTTATGATCTCCAAGATGATGACATTTCTTGGGTAGGGTCTATGTAATAATGCAAGTATTACTTAATGAATGGTGTGTATCTATCATGGCCATAACATATAGGGTCAACATTGTTCTTACCAGTGTGGTCATGATAAGCTTGTACCTGGATCACTTGTACCCGACCCATTTATATATTTAGCTCTCATTACTCCTGGTACTGTGAAGCGTTTTCATTCTGCATTGGTGTCAAAATTTCTGTATGCATAGAAATCATAGAGCTGTTGCTCTGTTTCCCGAAAACACAATAGGGGAATACACAATGCAGAATAAACAAAACAACAGGAGACAAATCTAGGCATGCAATATTTACTTTTTTATATTAACTATGCTGGAAATGGAAATACATGAAGATTAAACATAAACTAATAATTTTTTTTTTCTAAACTACTAACTTCAATTTGTTGGGAGCAATCAACTACTCAACAAAAAATAGATAAATTCAGGAGCTACTAGGAGCTCACTGGCAGGAGCTACGTAGAGTTCTTTAGGAGAAATCACTACTCACATACAAAACAAACATGTTGCTGCTGCTACTCAGAAATTTCTTTGAATCACATAGAGAACAAAAAAATTCCTCTTCATAGTCTACTACTGCTCAAGAATTCTCTTTTTCCAACTTGACATAATTAACTACCTTCATTCCTTTTGTCTTCAAACAAACATTCCCCCTCAAATTAGAAATTACCTACCAGCATTAATTTGGAATTCAAAAATTCCTACCACATTTACTTCAGGGGTTGTTAGGAGTTGCAGGGATGAAGATCCCAAAAACTGTCGTTGAAATTGGGGGCTCTTGATAGGTAGGTGAAGTAGGGGATCTGACGTGACAGTAGGAGGCTCATAAGCATTCAATTTTCTAACACTTCCCCTTAGTCCTGAGCCGATGAAACAAGATCAATCCTGATCGAAATCAACAATGCCCAATTTTCTCGTTAGGTGCTCGAAACTATCTTTGCTCAAAGGCTTGGTGAATATGTTTGCTAGCTGCTACTTAGACCTGCAAAATGCCATTTTAATTTCACCATTCTCAACTAATTCTCTAATAAAATGATACCTAATTTCAATGTGCTTGGTTATTCCATGAAACACAAGGATTTTCGTCAGTGCTATCGATGAAACATTGTCACAAAAGATTATTGTTCCATCCTCTTGTTCTTCCTTCAAATCTGTCAAGATTCTTCTTAGCCAAATAACTTGGCATGCTACTAAATTTGTTGATATATACTCAGCCTCTGCTATAGATAGGGAAACAATGGGTTGTTTCTTGGAAGCCCATGAGATGACTCCTAAACCCAAATGAAACACATATCCAGCTGTGCTCTTCATATCATCCAAACTTCCTTCCCAATTACTTTCCGTGTATCCAACCAACACAAACTCATTTGCTATTGTGTACAAAATCCATATCCTTTGGTGTCTTTCACATACCTCAGGATTCTTTTACCCGCTTTCCAATGGGTGTCCCTTGGAGTCTCCATAAACCTAGAAATAAGACTCACAATGTGCATTATATCAAGCCTAGTTGTAGTTAAATACATTAAACTTCCAACCAAACTCTTAAAGAGGGTCAGATCCACATTGTTGCTACAATCTTCTTTGCCCAACTTTAGACCTATGGCTATTGGAGTTGGGGAAGACTTGCTTTCAAGCATCCTAAATCTCTTCAAAATCTCATTTGCATATTTTTCTTGAGAGATGAATATACCATCATGAATTTTGTTTTACTTCTATGCCTAGAAAATATATCAAGAGACCTAAATCTATCATTTCAAACTCTATTTTCATTTCCTCTTTAAAATCAACAATGAGGAAATCATCATCCCTATTAAAAACTAGATCATCAACATACAAGACAACAATTAAAACCTTACCATCAGCTTCCTTGATGTAAAGAGTGGCCTCACCATCGATTTTGCTAAAGCTATTGCTCATCAAATATGAGTCAATCCTATTGTACCATGCTCGTGGAGCTTGGTTCGACCCATAAAGAGCTTTCTTCAGCCTATACACCTTGTGTTCTTGACCTAGAACTTCATATATGAATGGCTTCTCCACATATACCTCTTCATTCAACACTCCATTAAGGAAGGTAGACTTCACATCCATTTGAAATACCTTCCACTTGTACTGGGTTGTGATTGCAATGACTGCCCGCATGGTCTCCATCCTTACAATAGGGGAAAATGTATCATTATAATCTCTCCCAAGCTACTATTTGTACCCCTTGACAACTAATCTTGCCTTATGCCTCTCTATCCTTCCTTCGACATTGCATTTGGTCTTGTAGACCCATTTAACTCCAATAACTTGCTTGTTGAGAGGAAAATCGGTTAACTCCCATGTGTTGTTCCTCTCTATTGCATCTATCTCCTCATCCATGGCCTCACACCATTTCTCCTCTTTCACAACTTCCTCAAAATAAAACGGATCACTATGAGGAAAAAATGCAAAATTCACACTCATCAAATTCTTCATCATACCTTTCATTTTGGTAGATCTCCCTTAGACTCTTAGTCTTCTTTGGCATTAGGGAGGCAAGAGTGGGGTCTGAACTTTCACTACTACTGTTGCTCTACTGAACAGGCAGGTTCAGGAGCTGTCAAGAGCTCTACCGGCACTTTCAGGAGCTGTTGGGAGCTTTCAGGAGCTTGACCAATACCTTCATGAGCCAATCCTCTAGCTGACTATAAGTGTCTTCCTGACTATCTTCCGGCTTTAGGAGTCGTCAGGAGTCGTCATGAGCTTTCAGGAGCTCATCTGACGCTTTCAGGAGCTTGTGCAAACTCTTCTTGTTGAACTTCATGTTCTAATTCTGCCTCTTCAGGAGCTATTAGGGGTAGTTCAGAGGTGTCAGAAACTACCACTTCATCCCATGACTCATCTTCAAGGAACTCCACGTCCCTACTTATGATGATTTTCTTGGTGACCAGATTATATAGCTAATAGGCTTTGGACTCTTCACTGTAGCCTGTGAAAATACACTTTTCATCCTTGTCATCCAATTTTTGCCTCTTTTCCTTAGGCACGTGGGCATATTCCACACAACCAAACACTCTCAATTGCTCAACTGTCCACTTGCGCTTTGTCATCCCTCTTGAGGTATCTTGTCACAGACCACCTTTGTTGGACTTCTATTAATCAAATAAACAACTGTTGCTACAACCTCTCCCCAATATTCAATAGGGAGTCCCTTTGCTTTGATCATGCTCCTTGCCATCTCTACGATGGCCCTATTTTTTCTCTCAGCCACTCCATTTTGCTGCGGAGTATAACTGGTTGTTAGCTCCTTCTTAATGCCATTTTGATTGCAAAAATTCACAAAAAAATTAGAGTATACTCTCCTCCATGATATGACCTTAGGACCTTGATGAAATGTCCACTCTCCTTTTTAGCCGGGGCCTTAAACAACAAAAACTTATCAAAAGCTTCATATTTATGTTGCAAAAAATAGAACCATGTCTTATAGCTGTAATCATCAATGAAGGTCATAAAAAATCTACTTTTACCAATAGAAATGATTTTCGTAGGGCCTACCAAATATGTGTACGCCAGTTCCAATGGTGCTCTTGCCCTTGTAGAGTTTCCCAGTTGAAAGGGTTGCCTATGTTGCTTGCCCAAAATGCAAGCCTCACATTCAACATTAGGCTCTACTATCCTTGGAAAACCATCAATCATATTATTCTTGGACAAAAGACTCAAACCAACATAGCCTAAATGTCCATACCTGAGATGCCATATGTAACACTTGGGAGATAAGCAAAAGCATTTTAAATTGTTCAATCCGTTTCAAAAGTTTACTTTAAAAATTATGCCATTAATAAGAGTTTTCAAAATAAACTCAATGTAAAAGAATTAAAACAAATTGCATTTTCTGTATATAAAATATAACATTTGCATTTCATCATGATTATGCACATGGCCAAGTATATCAATGCATTTTCACATATATTCACCCATACTCAAAAGAGATCAATAAACCAATAAATATTCACATTTGTGTGAGACCAATAACTTCAATAAATAAATTTGTATCAATGTTATATCAAAATCTTAATAACACATCTATTTCAATGTTGCAGTAACAAATGCCAAATAAAATTACATTTACAATGGGCTTCACAAGCCATTCCAGTAGGATACTCAAGTACATAAATAGTAAAATAAAAACTTTGATCCTCCAACCACCGTGACACCATCGGTCTTCTTGCGAGCTGGGGCCAAGAGTGTGATTCAGGCACCTTTTCTGCCCAACCACGAAGTACATGACTTCCCTGGGTTCCTTCCTAACTCGAAGAAATCCCCGGCCCTGCATAAGGAGCCTAGCAGCCTGACACAGTAAAACAGGAGGGAACTCTCGATGCATGCCTGGTGCCTATATGCATTTCTAACATGAGAAAACATATTTCATGCAACAGGAGGTGGCAGAGACTCAAATACATATATTTCTAGGCTTTTAAACAAATCCATCTATTTCAATGGTACTAGTGCTTGGCCAAGCATAAATAAAAAAAAACAAGTGGTAGTTTCAGAAAAGGTAAAACTACCATCCCTGTGGATCCACCTTCGGCATCCTATCCCGGAAGTTACCAAAATATAGTATAATAAAGTGCAAAAACAGAAAGTTGTGCATTTTCCTTACATGCTTCATGCATTTCATTGATTCTAAAAAGAATTTCCTTCATTTATCCATATCCATAAAATGTTTTTCAAACTGATTTCCATTCATACTTAGTTTTCAAACGAGAGTTTCAAAACATCTTTTGAGTTCCATTTTAACATGTTGAACTAAAGAATAGGTTGTAAAGTTTTAGTATTAAAATAAAATCTGCTCTTTTCTCAACATATTTTCTTCTGTTTAGTAAAGAAATCTGTTCTCACTCCAAGCTACTCTCTTGAATGTTCTTGTTCAACTTTGGTTTTCAAATGTAAAAATGTATGTACATCATGATATTCTCAGTGTATTAACACAAGCAGAAGTAATAATTTTTTGTATAAAACAGTGTTCTCAGATTTATGTATATTTCTATATCTTCAAGATTCAAGCTGATTTGAAAGTGAAATTTCCAATTTGCTACAAGTTTCTGGTTAAAATAAATAGCATAATTCTTTCAGAAATAAAACAGAGGTTTGCATATTTGCATCTGTGTTTTCTATTGTATGCTAATATTCAGAAATCTACATCTGTATGCAAACATAAGACTATGTGACTAAAAGAAAATCACCAATTTGCATGATTCCAAGAGCTACATTTTCAAATTTCTAGCTTCAGGAATACTGAGATGTTTATATATATTTGTCTGAAATATGTCATATTCTATAGATGGTTATATCTGTGTAAGTTCACACTTTAATATATATATATATATATATATATATTTACACAGCTTAGTATGTATATATATATATACATCAAAATACAGATTTAATAGTTGTTTTATCCTCGCGTTTTTACTGTCGCGCACACAGAAACAAACTGTTTTTCAGGGTTCAAATTAGATGAGCACCCCAAAGGGTGCTGGGAGGCCTTGCCTCTCCCTTAGGGAGGGTGCGGGCTGTGAGGAGGCCGGCCCCCTCCACAGGCCACGGCCTGTGGAGGGTGGGGCTCCCCACAGCGCCGTCCCTTCCTTTGGGACGGGGCTGGGGTTAATCCCCTCCCCCAAACAAAAAAAACTTAGCCATAAAAAAAATGAAAAAGAATATAAATGCCATAGCAGCGTACAGATTTAATGAAGAAAAATTTTGAAATCATAACAGAATTGTTAGTATATATATAATTACATATGTATATATATATATATATATATTCACATATATATATATATAATTACTCTCTAGTTTTCTATACAGAGATGTATCAATGAAATGCCAGAATCACAAAACCCATATTTCAAAAGAATAATTACTCTCTGGTTTTCTGTACAGAGATGTATCAAAGAAATGCCACAATCACAAACCCAAATTTCAAAAGAATAAACAGATTGCAAAAGAATAAACTCCATTTTGAAAGGAAAGAATTGGGAATTTCACTCAACAGTGTAAACTCAAATTTGCAGACAAAAACACAATTTTTGCATGCAAGCTCTCCCATTGTTGCCAAAATTTGAAACTAGACTAATAGAAAGAACAAAAAACCTAGATAAAAGCTTCCAGTTGAAGATGTCCAATTTTTCCTTCAGTCTGCTTCTCCTTCCCAGTTCTTTTTTGAATAAGCTTCTCTTATTTTTTATTTTTTGTCTTCTCTCCACCTTAAATCTTTATCCCCTCTATCGAGAGTCATGCAAACCCTTCCAAATTGACAGATGGATAATTTTCTTGGTAGACATTTACATGCAAAAATAAAGTGATAGCCACTTGCCGAGAACATTGTTTGTTTTAAGAAGAATTTCTAGAACCCAATTTTCTCGGGACTGTCTTTTCTATTTAATATTAGTTTCCTGTCTCCTAATCTTGGACTTTGAATTAAGACATATGCAAATAAAATATTTCCATTTTATTTCAATTTCATAAATAAATAAAATTTAATAAAAGATTTTCAATTATTTGCACAAAAAGTGGGATAGATAATTCAAAAATACTTACTCCATAAACACATATTCATTTGGCTTGTTAATTAAGATAGATTTAAAAATCATAAACCTTTTAAAACTACAATTAATAATTAATTTATATTTATGTTATTATTTTTATTATTTATTTATTCAAACCATTTATTACCTATTTTGTAAGTAACTCAAAACAATCAAATTAAAACAGACATTGCCTAAATGCAACTATATGATTTTTAGGTGCTGTGTGTGTGACCGAGAGTTCTTCCTCTTTTACCCTATCGGGAAGCTAGCCTTCTTTCCTCAATCACACTCTTGGTCTTCGACCACCTGCAACTCAAGTGCACTCAGGCGTGCAACAACGAAATTGTATTAGTAACCGATATAGAGATATAAATCAAAGCAATAATTAAATCAATACTTCTATTTTGTTCTATCTTGCATATTTTAAAATAAAATGCGTTCACAATTTCAAAAGTAAATATTTTTCACATTTCCACACACCAAAGCATTGTATTATATCATATTACTCTAACACACACCATCATTCATATAATAAATCCACACAAAGCCATGGACAAAACAACATCAAATTCTGAGACGTGACATCCTTCCCCACTTGGAAGAGACATCGTCTCGATGTCTAAAAGCAAGTTACACAACAAAATTGAGATACCAGTATATCGTAAGTCTCTACATGAAAGAAAATAAGAGTATGCTAAGATCTCAAATGAGGAAAGACTCTATCTATATCCTCAGCATTCTCCCAGGTTGCATTATTCACCGAATACTGGTCCCACTGGACCCTGTACTGCATAATGTCCCTATTCCGCAACTTAACGTTGCGCTCTTCCAGAATCCTGACGGGCTCCACCTGTATCACCCCTGGGTCCTGAACTTGCAATGCACGCCAATCAAGGATATGAGCAATATCTGGATGGTAAGGCTTAAGTACTGAGACATGAAATACATTATGTATCCGGGATAGAGTTGGTGGTAGAGCAAGCCTGTAAGCAACTGGATTCACCCCCTCCAAAACATCAAAGGGGCCAACAAACCTAGGGGCCAACTTAGAGTTCTTGCCGAAAGAGATTGAACTCTTATGCGGCCGAACCCTCAAAAAGACCTTATCTCCTGCAGAGAACTGCCTGAAGCTTTGGTTCTTGTCTGCTAGACTTTTCTGTCTATCTGCAACTTGTTTCAATTTTTCCTTAATGATCTTCATTTGGTCTTCCATTTCTCTGAGCATCTCAGGGCCAATCACAACCCATCTTCTACTCTGTCCCAACTAATGGGTGTCCGACATTTACGTCCATAAAGAGCTTCAAAAGGTGCCATACCCAAAGAAGCATGGTAGGAGTTTTTGTAAGCGAACTCCACCAAAGGAAAATACTCCTCCCACTTATGTTGCTGCTCCATACAATACATGCGGAGAAGATCTTCTACTACCTGATTCACCCTCTCTGTTTGACCATTGATCTGAGGATGATATGCGGAATTGAAATTCAATTTAGTTCCTAGGGAAGAGTTCAATGTGATCTAAAACCTGGAAGTCATCTGAGTGTCTCGATCTGAAATGATCGTTTCTGGCACTCCATGCAAACGAAAGATTTCCTGAACAAATTTTCTTGCTAAAACCATTGAACTGTCCTTGAGGTTCCCAGGAATGAAATGAGCAACCTTTGTCAACTTATCCACCACAACCAAGATGGTATCATGTCGGTTCCTAGACATTGGCAACCCCTGAATAAAATCCATAGTGATAACCTACCATTTATACTCTGGCACCCTATGAGGATATAAGAGTCCTACTGGATGCACATGCTTAGCCTTGACTTGCTGGCATTCCAAGCATCGGGCTACATATGAAGTAATATCCCTTTTAAGTCCTGGCCAGAAGTACAGTGGCCTAAGTCCTTCCATCATCTTTTTAATACCAGGATGTCCTGAGTATGGTGCATTGTGGAACTCCTCTAGCACCAACTCTCTCAAGTTTGCAGAACTAGGAATGTACATCCACCCTTGGAACCTCAAGAGCCCATCTGATTCAAATACATAACCCTCATATTGATGATCCGAGGAATTCTCCCCTAGGGCTTGTTTCACCCTTTCATAATGTTCATCCCCAAGTGAGGATTGAACTACCTACTGCCTGAAATCTGATTTTATGGTAACCATGGCTGCAAGGTGCCTCCTTCTACTCAAGGCATCAGCCACCCTATTTTCCTTACCCTTAATATATTCAATTCCAAAGTCATATTCACTCAAGAATTCCAGCCATCGCCTTTGTCGGGCATTAAGATTGGGTTGAGTGAAGATATATCTTAATCCTGCATGGTCTGTCTTCAGTTCAAAAGGCTTTCCCAAGAGATAATGCCTCCACATCTGTAAAGCATGGACTATGGCTGCCAACTCTAAGTCATGTGGTGCATAGTTTAATTCATGTTGCTTTAACTTCCTCGATTCATATGCTACCACTTGCCCTTCTTGCATAAGAACTGCTCCTACCCCTTCCCCTGATGCATCCGTAATAACTATAAAATGGCCATTCAGATCAGGCACAACCAGGATGGGTGCAATAGTGAGTTTCTCCTTAAGCAGCTGAAAATCTCTCTCACACTTATCACTCCATTCAAATTTCTTTTCTTTCTTCTACAGTGCAGTGATGGGTGCTGCAATTATCGAGAACCCCTGAATGAATCTCCTATAATAACCTGCAAGACCCATGAAACTTCGAACTTCAAAGACATTCTGCGGTGCTGGCCAATCCATAATTGCCTTAATATTTTCTGGGTCCACCGCTACCCCTTCTGCTAAGATAACGTGTCCCAAATAGTGCACCTCAGATTGGAAGAAAGTGCACTTAGACATCTTTCCATACAACTTATGTTCCATCAATCGCTGCAACACATTTCTCAAATGCTTCTCATGTTCTTCCTCTGACTTAGAATAGATCAAGATATCATCAAGAAATATTAGGACAAAGTTATCTAAACAATCTCAGAAGACACTATTCATCAGGTTCATAAAAGCGACAGGGGCATTACTTAGCCCAAATGGTAGCACCGTAAACTCGTAGTGCCCATACCTTGTTCTGAAGGCAGTTTTGTGAATATCTTCTTCCTTCAATCTCAACTGGTGGTATCTCAATCTTAAATCAATTTTTGAGAATACCTTGGCATCTTTCAGCTGGTCAAACAAGTCATCAATGCGTGGGAGCATGTATTTGTTCTTGATAGTGACCTTGTTAAGCATCCTATAGTCAATGCATAACCTCAAGGTCCCATCCTTCTTTTTCACAAAAATAACTGGAGCTCCCCAAGGCGACACGCTTGGTCTAATAAATCCTTGTTTCAACAATTCTTCCAGTTGGGCCTTAAGCTCAAATAATTATGTCGTGTTCATCCTGTAAGGAGCTTTAGATTGAGGTTTTGCCCTTGGTAGCAAATCAATAGAAAAATTAAACACACGCCTAGGCGGTAGCTCAATTAGCTCTACAGGAAAAACATCCTCAAATTCTTTCAGAATGGGATGATCATTAATTGAGGTTTCTTTCTCATCAAGATCCTTGACCTTTATTGCAAAGATAGTGCATCCCTTCCGACTTGCCTTTTTCAACTGCATGGCGGAGACTTGCCTAAGCTCTAAAGGATTTTTAATGCCACAAAGCTCCACATGGTTTCCTCTATTATCAAGACACTTTATTGACTTCTCTTCACAATCAACAAGAGCCTTATGTTCAGAGAGCCAATTTATCCCTAATATCACATCGTAAGACCCCAACGGTGCAACATACAAATTCATTGTGTTTGAAGGTTAGGGAGTTCAAGTTTACTGAAATACATGCATTGCTCTACCTTCCTCTCTACCCGGTTTCCATACTGAACTTTCCAAGAATTTTCCATATAACTCGATCTAACTGATAACTTAGTCAAAACATAAGGATCTACAAAACTATCAGTAGCACCAGTATCAATCAAAACAGAAACAGGGCATCCAAACAATTTACCCGATAGCTGGATAGGAGTGACCTAATAATCTGCTTGGCGATTGTCAACCGCCGCATGAATATGATGTTGATTCCTGTTATTATGTTTGTTATTCCTTTGAGGGAACACACTGGCGTAATGCTCGCCACCACAAGTATAACAACCCCCACGAGGTGCTTTGGGCTTGTCAGAAAAATCTCTCCTGTTATTATCATTCCTTTTATTGAAATTGCCCCTCTTGTTGTTATTGTTCCTGTTTCCATCGTTGCGGTCCTGAGGACTACCATCCCTCTTCAGATTTATGATTTGCCTGCTATCATTCCCTTGATTGTCCTATTTTATCTGACCACCCTGATTGTTATTACCTTGACGATTTCCCTAGAAGTTCTTATTGCCATACTTGGTTTCCCTGCTCTTCTTATAGTTAGCAACTTGCTGCAGCTTGTGCTCCTGTTTAATTGCCAAATCAAAAACTTCATCCATGGTGGCCAGATTATGCAGATCTATTTCATTTCCAATTTGAGGTCTAAGCCCCAAAATAAATTTTTGAACTCGAAACGTCTCATCATGCTGGTACTGGGGTGCGTACTTGAGCAAGTGAGAGAATTTCTCCCAATACTGAGTCACTGTCATGCCACCCTGTATGAGTACCTGGAATTCTGTCATTTTCTTATCAAAGTAAGATTGTGGTAACCACCTCTTCCTAAATAATGTAGAAACTTATCCCAAGTTACCTTCCCATGCATAAACTGTTTATCCACCCTTTCATTTTCCCACCAAGTAGCAGCCTCACCAGTGAGCTGATAAGAACCCCATTCAGCCTTTGTTTCATCAGATAGATTACGTAGGGAAAAATACCTCTCCATTTCTATAACCCAGGCTTCTGCTCCATCTCCAAGGGTTTTCCCATCAAATTTCGGAGGAGCGACCTTCTTTAGGTCTTTTCCCAACTCCTCAGCCACCCTATTTAGATTTCCTTCATTTCCAGGTGGTTCAACATTTGTTTCTCCATCGGTTTCATTTGTGTTTAACCCTTGACAACCAACTCGCCTCTCCTATTCTAGTTCCTCAATTCTAGCCCCCTGACTTCGCAGCAAGGCCAAAATTTGGTCCAGTTTATCATTGGGATCTCCACGAGATCCTCCAATCCGCTGGTACACTCTATTCTCCATTTAAGGTTACCCTAGTTAAAGCACGACGTCATACGTAGTTAGGCATAGGTCCTAGAGTTGAATCTTGCTGCTTTGATACCAAAATGTAACGCTTGGGAGATAAGCAAAAGCATTTTAAATTGTTCAATCCGTTTCAAAAGTTTACTTTAAAAATTATGCCATTAATAAGAGTTTTCAAAATAAACTCAATGTAAAAGAATTAAAACAAATTGCATTTTCTGTATATAAAATATAACATTTGCATTTCATCATGATTATGCACATGGCCAAGTATATCAATGCATTTTCACATATATTCACCCATACTCAAAAGAGATCAATAAACCAATAAATATTCACATTTGTGTGAGACCAATAACTTCAATAAATAAATTTGTATCAATGTTATATCAAAATCTTAATAACACATCTATTTCAATGTTGTAGTAACAAATGCCAAATACAATTACATTTACAATGGGCTTCACAAGCCATTCCAGTAGGATACTCAAGTACATAAATAGTAAAATAAAAACTCTGATCCTCCAACCGTCGTGACACCATCGGTCTTCTTGCGAGCTGGGGCCAAGAGTGTGCACCTTTTCCGCCCAACCACGAAGTACATGACTTCCCCGGGTTCCTCCTAACTCCCTCCCCGGCCCGCATAAGGAGCCTAGCAACCTGACACAGTAAAACAAGAGGGAACTCTCGATGCATGCCTGGTGCCTATATGCATTTCTAACATGAGAAAAAATATTTCATGCAGGAGGTGGCAGAGACTCAAATACATATATTTCTAGGCTTTTAAACAAATCCATCTATTTCAATGGTACTAGTGCTTGGCCAAGCATAAATAAAAAAAAACAAGTGGTAGTTTCAGAAAAGGTAAAACTACCGTCCCTGTGGATCCACCTTCGGCATCCTGTCCCGGAAGTTACCAAAATAGTATAATAAAGTGCAAAAACATAAATTTGTGCATTTTCCTTACATGCTTCATGCATTTCATTGATTCTAAAAAGAATTTCCTTCATTTATCCATATCCATAAAATGTTTTTCAAATTGATTTCCATTCATACTTAGTTTTCAAACGAGAGTTTCAAAACATCTTTTGAGTTCCATTTTAACATGTTGAACTAAAGAATAGGTTGTAAAGTTTCAGTATTAAAATAAAATCTGCTCTTTTCTCAGCATATTTTCTTCTGTTTAGTAAAGAAATCTGTTCTCACTCCAAGCTACTCTCTTGAATGTTCTTGTTCAACTTTGGTTTTCAAATGTAAAAATGTATGTACATCATGATATTTTCAGTGTATTAACACAAGCAGAAGTAATAATTTTCTGTATAAAACAGTGTTCTCAGATTTATGTATATTTCTATATCTTCAAGATTCAAGCTGATTTGAAAGTGAAATTTCCAATTTTCTACAAGTTTCTGGTTAAAATAAATAGCATAATTCTTTCAGAAATAAAACAGAGGTTTGCATATTTGCATCTGTGTTTTCTATTGTATGCTAATATTCAGAAATCTACATCTGTATGCAAACATAAGACTATGTGACTAAAAGAAAATCACCAATTTGCATGATTCCAAGAGGTACATTTTCAAATTTCCAGCTTCAGGAATACTGAGATGTTTATATATATTTGTCTGAAATATGTCATATTCTATAGATGGTTATATCTGTGTAAGTTCACACTTTAATATATATATATATATATAAATATATATTTACACAGCTTAGTATGTATATATATATATACATCAAAATATAGATTTAATAGTTGTTTTAACCTCGCGTTTTTACTGCCGCGCACACAGAAACTAACTGTTTTTCAGGGTTCAAATTAGATGAGCACCCCAAAGGGTGCTGGGAGGCCTTGCCTCTCCCTTAGGGAGGGCACGGGCTATGAGGAGGCCGTGCCCCCTCCACAGGCCGCAGCCTGTGGAGGGTGCGGGGCTCCCCACAGCGCCGTCTCTTCCTTTGGGACGGGGCTGGGGTTAATCCCCTCCCCCAAACAAAAAAAACTTAGCCATAAAAAATAAAATGAAAAAGAATATAAATGCCATAGCAACGTACATATTTAATGAAGAAAAATTTTGAAATCATAACAAAATTGTTAGTAATATATATATATATAATTACATATGTATAAATATATATATATATATTCACATATATATATAATTACTCTCTGGTTTTCTATACAGAGATGTATCAATGAAATGCCAGAATCACAAAACCCAGATTTCAAAAGAATAATTACTCTCTGGTTTTCTGTACAGAGATGTATCAAAGAAATGCCACAATCACAAACCCAAATTTCAAAAGAATAAATAGATTGCAAAAGAATAAACTCCATTTTGAAAGGAAAGAATTGGGAATTTCACTCACAGTGTAAACTCAAATTTGCAGATAAAAACACAATTTTTGCATACAAGCTCTCCCACTGTTGCCAAAATTTGAAACTAGACTAATAGAAAGAACATAAAAACCTGAATAAAAGCTTCCAGTTGAAGATGTCCAATTTTTCCTTTAGTCTGCTTCTCCTTCCCGATTCTTTTCTGAATAAGCTTCTCTTATTTTTTATTTTCTGTCTTCTCTCCACCTTAAATCTTTATCCCCTCTGCCGAGAGTCATGCAAACCCTTCCAAATTGACAGATGGATAATTTTCTTGGTAGACATTTACATGCAAAAATAAAGAGATAGCCACTTGCTAAGAACATTGTTTGTTTTAAGAAGAATTTCCAGAACCCAATTTTCTCGAGACTGTCTTTTCTATTTAATATTAGTTTCCTGTCTCCTAATCTTGGACTTTGAATTAAGACATATGCAAATAAAATATTTCCATTTTATTTCAATTTCATAAATAAATAAAATTTAATAAAAGATTTTCAATTATTTGCACAAAAAGTGGGATAGATAATTCAAAAATACTTACTCCATAAACACATATTCATTTGGCTTGTTAATTAAGATAGATTTAAAAATCATAAACCTTTTAAAACTACAATTAATAATTAATTTATATTTATGTTATTATTTTTATTATTTATTTATTCAAACCATTTATTACCTATTTTGTAAGTAACTCAAAACAATCAAATTAAAACAGACATTGCTTAAATGCAACTATATGATTTTTAGGTGCTGTGTGTGTGACTGAGAGTTCTTCCTCTTTTACCCTATCGGGAAGTTAGCCTTCTTTCCTCAATCACACTCTTGGTCTTCGACCACCTGCAACTCAAGTGCACTCAGGTGTGCAACAACGAAATTGTATTAGTAACCGATATAGAGATATAAATCAAAGCAATAATTAAATCAATACTTCTATTTTGTTCTATCTTGCATATTTTAAAATAAAATGCGTTCACAATTTCAAAAGTAAATATTTTTCACATTTCCACACACCAAAGCATTATATTATATCATATTACTCTAACACACACCATCATTCATATAATAAATCCACACAAAGCCATGGACAAAACAACATCAAAGTCTGAGACGTGACACCATAGCTTGGAGGGGTCTTGAATGGTGCTCTTGAGAGATACTTGATGTACTAATGTACATTTTCCATTCATGAGATGTGCAGTAATCGACTAAAATAAGAAACACATCTCAATCTTCAAGGGAAACATCTAGTTCTTTGTCATTTGAACTACTGCAAACACCTTTGTCCTCTCATTCTTGTCATAAATGATGCATTGACCCTTCTCCAACACTTTGTATCCATTTTGGATCAGCTATCCAACACTCATGAGGTTATGCTTTAACTCAGGAGTAAGAAATACATTTTGTATTTCCTTCTCACCTTGCTTGTTGCGGATCATAATAGATCCTCTTCCAACAACTGGAACTACTCCATTTTTCCCCATTCTTATTTCAGACTTTACGTTTTTATCAATGAAAGAAAAAATACTTTCATTACCACTCATGTGGCTACAACCACTATCCAAATACTAGACTTCGGGGCTACCTTTTTCACCAATGTTGCACATGATGAAGGCTGTGGACTGATTTCCTTCAACCATATTTGAATAAGCCACATTCACACTTTTTTTTTGACTGATCTCTTTGCTTGGTCCAATATTCACTTGCATAATGCCTGAACTTATGACAGTAGTAGCATTCAACATTGCTCTTGTCATTCTTCTGATACGAACTATTGTTCTTCTTGCCTCTTCAGGAGCTGGTCTGAGAGCTGCTCGCTCCCTCATGGCTGCTTGATAATCCTGAGCTTTCTCCTCCAATGTTTCCTTTTCCGGATTTTCCATGACCTCTACCTCTTGAGCTTCTTCCACCATTGTTTCTTCTCCCCCTTCCTCTTGCATTTAACTAAGCTTTAAAAGCTTGCTCTTGGGAAGAAGTAGCAAACCTATTTAGGCACTGCTCATGGGTTTGTAGAGAACCCATCAGCTCATCGACGGACAATGTTGTGAGATCCTTTTCCTCTTTAATGGCAATCACCACTACATCAAAATTCATGGGTAAGCTCCTAAGGATTTTCTCCACAATCCTCTGATCATCAATGATCTCAGTATTTACTCTCAATTGGTTCATCAAACCTAAGAGTCTTGTGTGGAAAATTGAGATGGACTCACTGTCCTTCATCTCAAGAGTCTCAAACTCTCTTCGAAGCATTTGGAGCTTCACCAATCTAACCTTGTCAGTCCCTTTGTAGTTCATCTGGAGGGTTTCCCAAGCTTCCTTTGCATAGTTAGTTGCTGCTATTCTAGGAAAAATGGCCTTTGTCAAGACTACTTCTATCAAACTCAATGCCTTAGCATCTTTTCTCCTCAACTCCTTCAATTGGGTCTTCAGGTTGTTTGTAAGCACAACATATGTTATTGGGTCAGTTACATCATTGAACCCATTAACCAAAAACTCCCACAAATAATTGGCAACCATAATGGTCTTCATCTTATTTGCCCAAACATCATAGTTTTGTCCATTAAAGGATGGTGGTTGCTACCAGCTCTTTCCTTCATCTCTAGCCATGTCTCCTGCACAAGAAATTTAATACCTAGCAAAAAAAATGCCCTAACTCACAAGGAAATGGGGCCTATGGCTCTGATACCATATCAAAATTTATGTATGCATAGAAATCACAGAGCTGCTGCTTTGTTTCCCCAAAACACAAAAGGGGAATATACAATGCAGAATAAACAAAACAATAGGAGACAAATCTAGGCATGCAATATTTACCTTTTTATATTAACTATGCTAGAAATGGGAATACATGAAGATTAAACAGAAACTACTGAAAAACAAATTCTAAACTACTGACTTCAATCTATTGGGAGCAATCAACTGCTCAACCAAAAAAAAGATAACTTCAGGAGCTACTAGGAGCTCACTGGCATGAGCTACGTAGAGCTCTTCATGAGCAATCACTGCTCACATACAAAACAAACATGTAGATGCTGCTGCTCAGAAATTTCTCTGAATCACATAGAGAACAAAAAAATTCCTCTTCATCGTCTACTGCTGCTCAGGAATTCTCTTTTTCCAACTTGATAGAATTAACTTCCTTCATTCATTTTGTCTTCAAACAAACATTCCCCCTCAAATTCAAAATTACCTACTAGCATTAATTTGGAATTCAAAAATTCCTACCACATTTACTTTAGGGGCTATCAGAGCTGTAGGGATGAAGATCCCAAAAACTGCCATTGAAATTGGGGGCTCCTGATAGGTAGGTGAAGCAGGGGATCTGATGTGAGAGCAGGAGGCTCAGGAGCATTCAATTTTCCAACAATTGGATATATATCTTTGGAGAAAATCAAGGCGATTTACCCTTCTATTTATTATATTCGACTATCATTTTGTATTATACCTTAGCAAGCTGAATGCGGCTTAGTTTATGCACCATCGCTACCCAGTGATACATGCATTTGGGTGAGCCTTTTTATCCTCATCCCATACACCTGGCTGTCTGTGCAACATGTTAACCAACAGCCTATGAGATTTAAAGTATTTTATAGTTTGCATTTTCTTAAAGTTTCGACAAATTTATTTTGTGCAAAATTTGCTATCATTGCAATCTATGCGTTGATTTCCCCTTGTGCATTCTAACCAAAAATCATTCTACCTTGAGTATGCCTCCACTTTATGCCTCATACATACTAGCACCACCAATAGTCTTCATGGTCTAGATTTCCATTTAATGTTTAAGGAAGGGGTAGTATTTGTGCGCCCTCGTCCCCAACCATTTACTCTCATATGAAATTCCTTTCAGCCATCTGGAGATAGAAATTTACCATACTTACATTATAGATTTAGTTGGCATTCGTGTTCACAGCATTATTAATCTCTTAGCGTCCTCTCTTTTCCACCCGTGGTCATTACATTTTGCATTTGATGCAATATTCTTGTTTTATATCCACAGTGATACCTTAGGCGTGGAGTTTGATGCTTGTATTGCATTTTCTTTTATCTTTGTATTCATATTTGGAATTGAATGTATTCAGTTACATTTTGATAGTGTTATTCATGGTTTGGCATTCACGGTTTGGAAGGCTATATGTTTAGAGAGAAATAAAAATAAATAATTTTGTATTGTTAGATTTATTGATTTCAGGGTAGTAGTTCAGTAGAACATTTGTATTCAAGTAGAATTCATTGTTTGACATTCTTGGTTTATTGAATGAAATAGTATTAAGTTTAAAATTTAGCGGGTTGTAATTCTTGTCAATGATTAGATACGGGGAATATTAATTATGACATATAAATGTATATATATTTGAGAGAAATTGTTTTTGTAGAAAAGCAATTGGAAAATTAAATAACATAGGGTTTACTTATTACATTTAGATAATTGAGATTTTAATTTAAAAGAATGGTTTGAGGGACTCTAGAATGTTATTTAATAGAGAGTCTAAATTGGAAATTTTCATTTGATGGGTATTAGTAAAAGAATGAGTTAGTTGATACATATGTATATGTGGACATGCAAATTATATATATACATTTAGTATGTTTTTGATGATATAAGATATATATATGCATGAATCCATTCTTGAAAATGAGGGTAAGGTAATGCTTGTATTTAGATATTAGAAAATTGATTATTCATATTAGAGAATAAACATTGCAAGTAGTTTAATCAATTGAGTAAGGAAATAAGTGTTTATCATATTTATGTTGTAATATATTGTTTATGTCTTAATACTTATTAAGTTGTACTACATATACTTGTATATGTATTTAAACAGTTTTGGTATATGAATGTGTCCATTTGGGATTAAAAGAATAATTTATGTTTTATGATTAATGGGTTGTGTGGATAGGTATATTAGAAAGTTATTATGAGCTTTAGTTATTTGGAATACTTTTATCTTATAATTATTTGAATATGTAGATAATTGAAGTGGAAATTAATATGGCAATATTTGATTTAGTTATAATCAAAAGGTTTAGTTAAATGAATGATTTAGATTCTTTTATTGATATTATGTAGTAGCTGCATGAGTAGTTTGAAATGAATGAACACCTTTCTTTATGTAATGTTTAAGTAATTACTCTTATGGAGAATTAGTTAATTCAGTAAATTGAATTGTTGTATTTTAAGAGAGAATAGTTAAATGAGATTAGTAGGATACTAATATTTAGGTGATTGTTCAATAAGTTAATAAAACAAATAGAATTACGTTTTAATTTTGGGAAAGTTATTGATTATGTTATTTATTTAAATAAATCTAAATGGGGGAAGCTTTTCTGAATGAGTATCTTATTGACTTTGGTATTTAAGTTGATTTTTATGATTGCTATTGTTATTAGCCAAATTTGTAAGTTGTTAGGTAATTAGTGGTTGGGTATCATGAGACGAGAAAATTGAGGTCTCCCTTAGATTCCCTATTGGTTGATTTTTACTTTTGATTACTGAATTTGGCATTGAATTGATTACATTAGTTTTCGATTCAGTTTGGAGATCTCTTTGAGATGTTGCCACCTATTATTCTTCACTTGATGATCTGTTAATTGTGGATTGAAGTTAGTTCTTGGAGATATTGAAATGTTGTTTCCATTTTGATGGGGGAACTACTGTGTTAGTTATTTGGTCTTCTAGAGGTTAGAGGGGAGTATGGTCTTTACTTGCAAGAGTTGGTATGGGGGTTGGGGATCCGGTGAGGCTGCCTGGGTAACCCGGGATGGGGGTTGACAACCTATGAGGATCTGCATTGGGTAACCCATATCAGGTTAGGTATGTTTTCATGAATTTTATGTTGTTTCACCTGAAGTGGGGTGGTTTCATGAATTTGTCATTTTGATAATGGTTGATCCTTATATTTGGATTGTGTGTGGTGGGTATTAGCCTTGCACTTGGAAGTTGTTCTACTATGAAGTTCTAGTGTGAGATGGTGCATGCCTCACTCGATTATTTTTACTTATTTGGGCTTTGATATTTTGTACAAGTTGGCTTACCTAGTCTATGATTTTGAGGTTTTGTTGCTAGTAGGGGGAGTAACTTTCAATGGGGGTCGGCACACAAAGTGATGTACAGGTAACTCATTGAAAGTTTTATTAAATAGTGATAACCTAATAATTAATTAGGGGGTTTGGGTAGTATCTCACTTTAATCTAGATAAGTTATCCTCACTCATGGCTCAAGTGCTTACTTAGGCTTGAGATGAGTGGGAAGGCTTGGAATGGCAAAGATCAACTGCCTTGTCCTCTTGAAAGGTATGTTGATCCCGCATGAGTGAGATGGGGGTTGGGGATCGGTTGAGGTTGCCAAGGTTTAACCAGGTAGGGGGTCGGTAACCTATGAAGATCCGCATTGGGTAACCCATGTCGAGCTTATGTGATGACACTCCACCTTTTAGCAACCTTGTATGTTTGTTGTTTCCCTCACTCTTGTACCTCTGGAAGTGGGTGTTTCTTGTGTTGGATGTTTCTTGTGGTTGTTGTTGCTCTTTTTATGGAGTCTTGTTAGCCATTGTTCACTTGATTGTTTTAGTTGTGGGTCCTTATTGTCATCTCCTAGCACGGGGGTGGGCCTTAGGGTCCACATGGTCGGGTGGAATCTGCTATGCACCCCATTGGGTCCCTAGTCGAAGATTGAGATGCGCAGAGATGTACTATTTGCACTAACTCTAGAGTTGTACCAGAGTTGGATCCAGTCTTGATGCTTTGTATTCATTCATTTTAGTTGTATTATTCCATGTTATTGTACTATTCCTGTTCATGTTGGGAAGTACTATTGTATTGACGCAATTATTGAAACGATGTATCTTCTTGTATAAATGTAATGTATATTGATCCTTTTATTATTATGTGTTTATTGTTTCATAATATATGATCTTTAGTGGCATTGTATCTATGGAAATATTTATAATTAAATTCATAATTGTGAAGGATGTTATGTAATGCAGTTATGTGTACCCTAGGCGACGTAGCTAGACATTACAAGTGTTGTATATTAATGTACATCTTGTGTTAGTTTTAATTTAAAAAAAATTATGATGTTATTTGTTAGTTTTTATTTATCCTTTGGGGTTTGCATGGCAGGGTGTTACACTCCAAATCATTGGAATATGCAAGATTTGTAATATAATTAAGCTCCTCTAAAGTATCATCATCAAAATGTATTAAATATGTAGAATGATCTTCTAAGAATGGAGATATATGAAGGTATCCATGGATATAACAAAGTTTAGTTCAAAGTGTATGGGGACAATCAATGTCTAATACATCACACATAGTGTTAGGATCAACACTAGAAAAAATTGCTCCTACAACATGATCAATAATAATACCATAAGATGATCTACTCCCTAGCACATCTAGTTTAGGTATGAATCCATACAAGGAAAAATATCAAGCCACCTGAGATGTGATATGATGTCATTTCACCAAGACTCATAATTATCCTGTTCAAGGATGACCATAGAGGGATGAACAAAAAAACCCATAATACCTCCTCAAATAAAAAAAATAAGATTGATAACCTTAATTCATGTAAAATAGATAAAATGAAGTCGTCTCATGCAAAAATATCCTTTTCATGTGCCAGGATGTCCAAATAATTGACCAAAATGTGAAATCACAAAAAATGAATAAAATGTACCCAAGGAATATTTTTCAAAAAGTGTGTAGATGGATTTGAAGAGCTGTAAAATACATTTATAACACTACAAGAATCACAAAAATTGGATATATAGAATTTTTTTTGTGATCTTGAAATCTAAAACTAATCGCTTGGCTTCAAAAGGCAATAAACTATATTAGTAGAAAATTTGAAGATGAGACTTGCACCACTAGAAAGTATGTGGAACTAGATATCTAATGATATCTTGGTCAATGCTCAATTTCAACACCATATGTCCAAGTTGTTTCCAAAAGAAAAAAATATCTCCTTTATGCAAAATTTAGGGTTTAAGGGGGTAACTGAGGGCATAGGGTTGATGCCAACAGATAGAATATTCTCTTTGCATCAAAATATTCCCCTCAATGACTAAATCACCAGTTTGCTAGAAAATGCTAGAATATTCTGTAAGGATCTTAGTATATTTTGAGCTCCCTATAATATTCTCTATCATGATTCCACTATTGGAATATGCTATTTAATGGGGTAAGTGCACAAATATGGGGGGGACAAAAAGGGGTCTTAAATGGCCACTTTTTCTTTTTCTTTTTTCTGAAATCAAGAAAAATTGACCTTGGATTACAAATTGAAGATAGTTACACTCAAAATTTTAATATGCAATAAAAACAAGAGTTACTACTATTTTTTAAGAAAATGGTCGAGACGAAGGGGTTCAAAAAGGGGGGCCACACAAATTGGTCCTATTTTTTTTAAATATAACACAGTGTTTGGTGTGGCCCCCCTATTTTTTTAGTATTTTAAAAATCACTTTGATGAGAAATTAGCTAAGACCATGTAGTTTATCCTTGATTTTTCTGCTAATTTTTAATGAATATAGGATTTTTAACTAATTTTCAAAGTAGACACATCCTAAAAAAAAATTGAGCCTCTCCCCCCTAAATTTTTTGAAAAATAATCGAAAATCATTTTTTGAATATGTGTAAAAGGGAGTCTAGTTTGTAAAATGTAATTTATTTGAAATTTCAATGAACAGTTAAAAAATAAAGTAAAAAATACTAAACATTGGTTTTTGATTAAAAAAAATAGATACACCAAGAAAAAATTAAAGATGAAAACCTTAACATACTCAAAATGTGAAAAATTATATGGTTAGATAGCTAAGAGAGAGCTTAACATTACCCAAGTGTTTTTTTTACTTGAACTTGAAACACGTGCAAACTTGATGAAGAGAACGCTCAAGATTATGTGAAATTTTTTAGAATCTAGAAAAATACGTCAAATTAGGCATTGGAAAGTCAATCCAAGCCTTTGGGTTGGAAGCCCAAGGAAAATACAAGCCAAAGGCTTAAAAATCCCCAAAGAAGACAAAAATGTGAGTGTGTTATAATATGCTCATGTTATTTGAATGCATTGACAAAACATGAGCACATTGTAACAAACTTGCATTTTGTGAAGGCATTGATAAAATGCGAGTACATTGTCTATATGCATTAGAAATTTACTCCAAGCTTTTGGTTGGAAGCCCAAGGAAAATCCAAGCTAAAGGCTTGGAAATCCCCAAAGAAGACAAAAATGTGAGTGAGTTATAATGCGTTTGCATTATTTGAATGCATTGACAAAAAGTGAGCGCATTATAACATACTCACATTATGTTCTGCATTGAAAATATTTCCTTTCCTTTTTTTCTCTTTCTTTTCGCTCTCTTTTAGTGAAACTATATACATATGAAATAAACATTTACATATGGACATTTAATTTCTTATACTTTGAGTTATATTTCATGTATATAGTTTCATGATGTCTGAGAGTGGTTTCAGATCTGTAGGAGTTATAATGAAAATTCTAGGTTTTGAAAGATCTTAGAATTTTTTAGACTTAGTAAATTTCAATAATCAACGTGTCAAATTTTAGTAATCCGAATGTCAAATTTCAGTAAACAGCAAATGTATCATCTCTCTCTCTCTCTCTCATTTTTTATATACTTATCTCCCTCCCTCTGTCTCACTCCCCATATATACTCCTCTCTATCTTGTCATTCAGGATGTTTGAGAGTGGTTTCAAATTTGTAGGAGTTATAATGCAATTTCTAGTTTTTGAAAGATCTTATAATTTTTTAGACTTAGTCAAATTTTAGTAATCAATGTGTCAAATTTTAGTAATTAGAATGTTAAATTTCAGTAATCAATAAGTTGTATCATCTCTCTCTCTCTCTCATTATTTATCCATTATGCTCTAGACCTCTCTCTCACTCTCTCCTTCCCTCCTTCTCTCTATCTTGTCATTCTCTCCCTCTCCCTCTCTCTCTATCACTCCCCCTATATACTTCTCCCTATCTCACCTCTCTCTCTCCCTCCCTTCCTCCTTACCTCTTCTCCCTCTCTCTCATAAACACATACACACACACACCTTTATCTCCCTCCCTCCCTCCCCCCTCTACTTATCTCTATATCTCCTCTCTATACCTCTCCTTCCCTCTCTACTTATCTTTATCTCCCCTCTACATCTCTCTACCTACCTCTCCCTCCATCACTACCTACTCTCTCCTCTCTATCTCACCATTCTCCCTCTCTCCCTCTCTCTCTCTCACCTATATCTCCCTCCCTACCCTTTGTCCCTCCCCCTCTTTCTCTCTCATTCCCTCCTCTCTATCACACCTCTCGCTCTCTCTCTCTCTCTCTCTCTCTCCCTCCCTCCTTCCCTCTCTATTATCTCTATCTCACCACTCTTTCTCTTTTCATCTCACTCTCCCTCCCCCCTCTCTCCCTCATTCCATTTCTATACCTACATCTCCCTCCATAACTCCCTACCACTCTCTCTCACTCACTCACTCACTCACACACACCTCTATCTCCCCCCCTAACTCTCCCTCCCTCCCTCCATCCCTTCTCTACTTCTCTCTCTCCTCTCTCTACCTCTCTTTCCCTCTCTACTTATCTTTATCTCCCCTCTCCCTCTCTCTACCTACCTCTCCCTCCATCACTCTCTTTATGTCTCTCTATCTCACTTATGTCTCCCTCCTTATCTCTCTCCCTCTCTACTCTTTATCTCTCCTCTCCCCCTCTCTCTCTCACCATTTTCTCTCTCCCTCCCTCTCACTCTCTCCTTCTCTCTATCTCATCACTCTCTCTCTCTATCTCTCTCCATCCTTCCCTCCCTCCCCCTCTTTCTCTCTCACTCTCCCCTTCTCTCTCTCCATCTCTCTATCTCACCATTATCTCTCTCTATACTTCTCTTTATCTCACCCCTCCTTCTTCACCCCTCTTTCCCTCCCCTCTCTATCTCCCACCCTCCCTCATTCCCTCTCTCTAGCTCTCTCTACTCTTTATTTCATCTATCCCCTTCTACCTCTCCCTCCCTCCCACCTCTCTCTCTCTCTCTCATTCTCTCCTTCCCTCTCTAATCTATCTCACCACTCTCCATGCCACTCTCCCTCCTATTATGCCTTGCATAACCACCCCATTTTGTTTTATTTTGGAACAAATTGGGTCCCCATTTTCTTTTATTGCTTTTGGTTGTTTGGTTGGGTCTTAGGAGTTCTTTTTTTTCCTCCTAAGTCTGTCTTTTTCTCTGTCGGAGTCGGGTCTAAGATTAAATCTGAACAGTAAACTTTTCCAAGTTTCAGGTTCAGATTCCATCCCGATCCCGACTCTGACTCTGCCTTTTATTTTTGTTTTCTTCATTGTTCATTTTCCTTTGGTTTCATGCCTTAGGAATTTTCCCTTTGGCATCTTTTGGTTTTGTTCTGGCGAACACGGAACCGGAACCGAAACCGAACTTGTTCCAAGTTCTGTTTCTAGTTCTGGCCCGGTTCCAGTTCCACCGGACTTTCTTGTTTGTTTTTCCTTGTTCCAATCGTTTGGTCGCGAGATGTTTTTCTTCCCTTTCCTTTTTCTTTTTTCATCCTTTTTTGGGGTCTCTTTGTATGTTGTCGGAGGCGGGATCGGGATGGAATCCGAACCTGAAACTTGGAAAAGTTTCAGGGTCAGATTTGGTTCTGGTCCTGCCCCCATTGTGTTTCACTCGAGATCGGTTTTCGTTCCGACCCGCTCGTGTTTGTTCCCGGGTTGTGTTACCTTTTGCGGACACAGAGCCGAAATGTGGGCTGGACTTGGAAATGATGGTTATTTCCATGTTCGGTTCTCGTTCCGATTTCGGTCCTTGTTCCGGTTTCATCTTGGCTCTGCCCCCACCAGTATTAAAGGAAAGTGTGTTTCTGGTTCGGATTCAATTCCGCCTCTGCCAGAGTTGATTCTCTTTTGCGAAGTATAATAAAATGATAGATGTATGATAGGTAAGTTTGAATTTGATATTTTTATGGTTTGGAGAATTAATGAAAGCATTGTTTTGCAAGATTAAAGCATGCCTAGAGCATCTGATGTTGTTTCTCAAAGAATTCAACCCACGAAGGTTCCAGGCTAAGAAGAAAACGTAAAGAGGGGAGGTTGTGAGTCTTAATGATGAATAGTACATTCGCTGACAAGAGTAGGCGGACATGAGCGATAATACCCTTGGAGCATTCAAGGCAACTCTGCGGAGCAGTTTTCGAGGTCGAGGATGAAGCGCGTGGAGTCTCGAGGTCAGACACGAGGGTTGCGAGTTAATGCGATGGTTGCAAAAGATCTGAAGGCTATGCCCAAGGGAGATATTTCATTGATACGAACAGGGTATGCATTTGATGCACCATTGATCTTTATTCCAACTCTTCTAGGGCTGACGTGTTCGGGAACCGATTTATTTTGTAAACCCTAAATGGGGCTGATATTTTGAAGGCACGTGTATATATTGCATTTTTTCCTCTTTGTAAGGGAGAGAGAGGAGAGACAGGGGATTTTAGAACACACATAAATTTTAGAGAGACAGGTAGATTTTTTTTTTCTTTTGCGAAGAATTAGTCAGTTAGGGTTAGAAGGTAGAGAAACTCGAGAGTAGAAGGAAGTAGATGTATCTTTCAGGTTTTCATAGTGTAGATGGAGATGATTTGAAGACACAGGTTTTCTGTACACTAGTGATTGTGCTAGATTTGTAAATGTTGTTTATCTATTTCACCAACAGTAGAAGCAGCCATATTTAAATCTACTTCATATCATGCTTCAGAATGGTATTTATCTTGGGTTAATTATTTGATTTGGAAAGCTTTCAAGGAATGGAATTTCTATCTTATATCTTGTTTAAATGATGATTTACAATCTGTTGTTAAAATCTGCACTGTGAATGAATGAAACTGTGTGCTAGATACAAGTTGATTTTATTCTCCAGTTTTAGTTTAGGGATTCCTTGGAAGGCAACAAGTCTGATTACTTGGATGAATTAACATTATTTTCAGTTCCAAATCTTTAATCTATCTTTTTTTGTTTCTTTAAAAACCCCCGGTTAAAGTAGGTTCAATGATTGATCTTATAACAATCCAGAAGCTCAACACCAGTAGGCCCCTTGAACATTACAGTTACATCAACCATTGAATGAAATCAGCATAATCTTACCAGGACCTTGGGAGTTATATTTACATGTGTTATCTTTCTCTTTCAGGAGAAAATGAGTAGTAATATTCTATTTGCATGTTGTTGTGCCATTTGGACCATCAACACCTCCCTCCCTCTCTCCCTCCTTCCCTCTCTACTTCTCTCTCCCACCTCTCTCTCCCTCCCCCTACCTATCCCTCCATCTCTCCTTCCCTCTCTACTTCTCTATATATCCCCTCTACCTCTCTCTACCTACCTCTCTATCTCACCTCTATCTCCCTCCCTACCCCCCCTCTTTCTCTCCCTCTCCCCTTCCTTCTCTATTCTCTCTATCTCATCACTCCTCTCTCCATCTCACTCTCCCTCCCTCCCTCTCTCCCTCATTCCATCACTACTCTCTCTTTCTCTCTATCTCTCTCTCCCTCCTACCTATCCCTCCCTCTCTTCTTCCCTATCTAATTATCTATATGTACCCTCTCCCTCTCTCTACCTATCTATCCCTCCATCACTCACTCACTCTCACACACACACCTCTATCTCCCTCCCTACCTCTCCATCCCTCCATCCCTCCCCTCTCTACTTCTCCCTATCTCTCCTATCTCTCTCTACCTCTCCTTCCCTCTCTAATTATCTTTATCTCCCCTCTCCCCAGGTCTCTACCTACCTCTCTCTCCATAAATCTCTCTATCTCACCTATGTCTCCCTCCTTACCTCTTTCCATCTCTCCTCTCCCTCCCTCTACTTATCCCTCTCTCTCTCTCTACCTACCTACCCCATCTTTATCTCTCACTCTCTCCTCTCTATCTCACCATTATCTCTCTCTCCCTCCCTCTCACTCTCTCTTCTCTATCTCATCATTATTTCTCTTTCTCTCCATCTCTCTCTCTCTCCCTCTCTCTCTAATACTCTTTATCTCACCTATCCCTCTTTACCTCTCCCTCCCTCCCCTCTCTCTCTCCCACTTACCCTCCTTCCCTCTCTCTATCTCTCTCTACTTCTCTCTATCTCATATATACCTATCTACCTCTCCCTCCCTCCCACCCCCCATCTCTCTTTATCATTCTCTCATTCCCTCTCTACTTATTTCTATCTCACCACACTCCCTCCCTCCCTCCCTCCCTCTCTCCCTCCTTACCTCTCTACTTCTCTAGATCTCACACACACACCTCTATCTCCCTCCCTACCTCTCCCTCCCTCCCTCTCTCTCTCTCACCTATGTCTCCCTCCCTACATCTTTCCCTCTCTACTCTCTATATCTCCTCTCCCTCTCTCTCCCTACCCCTCTTTCTCTCTCACTCTCTCCTCTCTATCTCATCATTATCTCTCTCCCTCTCTATCACTCTCTCCATCTCTCTATCTCACCATTCTATCTCTCTCTACTTCTCTTTATCTCACCTATACCTCTTTACCTTTCCCTCCCTCCCCTCACTATCTCCCACCCTCCCTCCTTCCCTCTCTCTATCTCTCTACTTTATATCACTTATACCTCTCTACCTCTCCCTCCCTCCCACCTCCCTCTCTCTCTCTCTCTTTATTGTTCTCTCCTTCCCTCTCTACTCTCTATCATACCACTCTCTCTCCATATCACTCTTCTTCCATCCCTCCATCTCTCCCTCCTTCACTCTCCACTTCTCTCTCTCACCTCTCTCTCCCTCCCTCCCTACCCATCCTCCCTCTCCCCTTACCTCTCTACTTCTCTATATATCTTCTCTCCATCTCTCTACTTACCTCTCCCTCCATCACTCCCTACTCTCCCTTCTCTCTATCACACCATTCTCTCTCTCTCTCACACACACACACACACAACCCTATTTACCTCCCTACCTCTCCCTCTTTCCCTCCCTCCCCTATCTACTCCTCTATCTCCTCTCTCTACCTATCCTTCCCTCTCTATTTATCTTTATCTCCACTATCTTTCCTCTCTCCACTTCTCTCTATCTCACAACTCTCTCTATCTCACTCTCCCTCCCTCTCTCCCTCCCTCCTTCCCTCTCTACTTCTCTCTTTCTCTCACCTCTCCCTCCCTCCCTCTGTCACTCCTTTCCTCTATATTTCTCTATATATCCCCCCTCTCTCTATAATTCTCTCTATCTCTCTCTCCATTCCTCCCCCTCTTTCTCTCTTACTTTCTCCTTCCTCCCTCTCTCTCTCCTCCCTCTTTCTCTCTCATCCTCTCCTTCCCTCTCTACTTTTCTCTATCTCACCATTCTATCTCCCTCTCTCTTTGTCACTTCCTCCTCTCTCTCTACTTTTCTCTATCTCACATATCCCTCTTTACCTCTCCCTTCCTCCCCTCTCTCTCCCACCCTACCTCTTTCCCTCTCTCCCTACTTCTCTCTATCTCACCATTCTCTCTCCCTCTCTCTTTGTCACTTCCTCCTCTCTCTCTACTTCTCTATATCTTACATATCCCTATTTATCTCTCCCTCCCTCCCCTCTCTCTCTCCCTCCCTCCCTCCCTCCCTCTCTCTCTACAATCTATCTCACCTATCCCTCTTTACCTCCCTCCCTCTCTCCTTCCTTCACTCTCTCTCTCTCTCTCTCTCTCTCTCATTCTCTCATTCCCTCTCTACTTATCTCTATCTCACCACTCTCTTACCATCTCTCTCCATCCTTCCCTCCTTAATTATCTCCATCTAAATTATCTCTCTATCTCTCCCTCCCTCTCTCTCACCTCTCTATCCCTCCCTCCCTTCCTCTCCCTCTCTCTACCTAACTATCCCTCCATCACTCCTTACCATTCTCTTTCTCTCCCTCCATATCTCCTTTCCTCTCTACTTCTCTCTATCTTCCCTCTCCATTTATCACTTCCTACCACTCTCTCTCACACCCTAAATATCCCTTGCTCCCTCATTCCTTTTCTATCTCTCCTTTCCCTCAATCTACCTACCTCTCCCCGACTCTCTTTGTCTCTCTTTGTTGCTCTTTATCTCACCTCTCTCTCCATCCCTACCTATTATTCCCTCCCTCTCTCATTCCATCTCTACTTCTCTCTATATTTTCTCTCCCTCCCTCTACCTACCTCTCTCTCTCTTTATATAAAGAGGGAGATAGATAAAGAGATGGATAAAGAGGTAGAAGTATGGAGGGAGAGAGAGGTGAGATAGATAAAAGTAGAGAGGGAAGGAGAGAGAGATGGGGAAGGAGGGAGGGAGAAGTAGGGTGGGAGAGAGAGAAAGGTGAGTTAGATAGATATGAAGTAGAGAGAGAGGGTGGGGGAGAGAGATGGAGAGAGAGATAAAGAGAAGTATATAGGGAAGGATAGGTAGGGAGGAAGAAGTAGAGAGATAATGGTGAGATCTACAAAGTAGAGAGAGAGAAGGAGAGAATGGGAGAGGAATATGGGGGAGAGAGAGATGTTAGATAGAGAGAAGTAGAGAGGGAAGGTGGGTGAGAGGAAGGAAGAGAGTTAAAGCTCAAGGAGGAGGGAGAGAGAAAGATATAGAGAAGTAGAGAGAGAAGGAGGGAGGTAGAGAGAAGTGAGTGAGAGAGAGTGGTGATAGAGAGAGAAGCAGAGAGGGAAGAAGTAATGTGGAGAGATTGAGAGAAAGGAGGGAGTGAGAGAGAGAGAGGGAGAGAGATATAGGTTTGATAGAGATAAGTAGAGTTAGAAGGAGGGAGAGAGAGAGGTAGAGAGGGATAGGTTAGATAGAGAGAAGAAGAGAGGGAATAGGGGTGGGAGGAGGGAAGAGAGAGAGGGATAAGGAGGGAGAGAGAGAGGTAGAGAGGGATAGGTTAGATAGAGAAGTAGAGAGGGAATAGGAGGAAGGGAGAAGAGAGAGAGAGAGAGAGAGAGAGAGAGAGAGAGAGAGAGAGAGAGAGAGAGAGAGAGAGATGGGAGAGAGAGAGAGAGAGGGAGAGAATGGTGAGATAGAGAGAAGTAGAGATGGAAGGAGAGAGTGAGAGAGGTGTAAAGCATAAGGGATAAACAATGAGAGAGAGAGAGAGAGAAAGATGATACAACTTTTTGATTACTAAAATTTTACTTCCCGATTACTGAAATTTGACATGTTAATTACTAAAATTTGACTAAGTCTAAAAAATTATAAGATCTTCCAAATACTAGAATTTTCATTATAACTCCTACAAATTCAAAACCACTCTCAAACATCTTGAAACTATATACATGAAATATATCTTAAAGTATAAGAAGGTAAATATACATATGTAAATGACAACTTATACTTTCATGTATATAGTTTCACTAAAAGATAGGGAAAAGAAAGAGAAAAAAAAAGACAAGGAAAATTTTTCAATGTAGAACATAACGCAAGCATGTTATAACAGGCTCACGTTTAGGCTTTGTAATGACCAAATCTAGGCTCAGTCGCTATCAACCCATAACACGAGCAAGTTTTGTTATAACATGCTCGAATTTTCATTATTTTGAGACCAAAAAGTGGAGTGCCACTTTTTGGCCCCCCATCTTTGTGCACCCACCCAATGCTTAATATATTGGTAGATTCATCAATTCTCATAAAATATTCCACTACAAGCTTGGTATTTTTCTCGATATTTTCCTACCACTGATGGTAGAAGTGAAGGATAGGATTACATTGTATTACTCCATAGTTATGTTGGGGTGTGACCCCTACAAAAAGACATGAGGTCTACCCTATATCTAATAAAATTTACAAACCCCTATGCTTTTTTTGAAACTTAAAAAACAAATTTAAAAACCCTTGTACCTATGACCCAAAAGGAGAATTGATGGTAGCAGGGTCGTACGGGACCATATGGCCATACAAATTATTGTGTGATATTCCCTATTTCTATTTTCTTATTTTTTTACTTCTCTAATTTGGACCAAAAGACAAGCAATCCTAGGTTTCCTAGCCATTTTGGACTCAATGGTGATGTCCATTTTTCTCCAAGATAAGCCTATTTTTCCTTAAAGGACGAATCTCTCAAAATTTGGATAATAATTCATAATATAGTTCTTTGATACCATGTTGGAGTTGATAGTGAACCCCACAACTTCCAAAAATCATCTGGAACCAAAAATCATTTCACATGGAGAAAGAAAAGTAATAATTATACTATGCAACCTTGAAAAATTGATTGATCCAAAAAATTGTGATTGAAAATGAATGTGAATAATCATAATGTACAATAATGAATACTTATAAAAGAAAATAAAACCCTAGATGAAACTCTAGGTGAGGATTGAGTTAGGTCATGAAAAGTATCCTCATCTTATGCTATGTGACAACATGACCTAAGCTAGCTCAATTCAATAATAAAAAACACTCCTAAGTTTAGCTTAAGTGAATTAAATAAAAGGGGCCTAACAATTAATCAATTATTAGGAAATTTTCCTATTTACTCCTACAAGACAATATTTCAAATCACATGGAAAAAGAGATTGGTTATAATTCAATTAATATGCTTCAGTTACATCTATTTTTTTCCAACCATTAACTTGGATAGATCTTGACCTCTAACTAGCTTTGTTGTTTTAATCTCCATACCAAACTCTTGAATGATCCACTTGCACCTTTTTCCTAATGCCTTTTGTTGCATGAAAATATTTTGAACTATATGTGGCACAAACACCATGATCTTGGCTCCTATGAGATATGATATAAATTTTTATACTAGACCTTAATATGAGCATAGGCATGCTTCTCTATTATGGAATAGTTCAATTCAATATTCTATAAGGACTTGTTGAAGAAAGCTTATTAGCAGTTCAAATACTTCATTATTGTCTTATAGTAGAACAACACTAGTGCAGAATGAGGAAAAGGAAAATAATTGGAAGGACTTTGAGTAATCTGGGCTTGCTAGCACTGGTGCAATTTTTAGTGCATCTTGAATTCCTACAAAGGAATTAGTTTAGGGTAAAAGAACAATAGTGTGTCACACTTTTGGCCAAATAAATGGCTCCGAGTGAACTATTTTTTGGTCAGAAGACATTAGGTTGAGTCGCTTTCGGTCAAAACCATGTGGCACCGACATGGCAGGAAAATTTTTGGCTAAAGAGGTTTCAACCGAAAGTTACTCGACCGAATACAACTGGCCAAAAACATGGAAAAAGTGAGTATCTAGTATTTATGGCTTGGAAATATCAAGAAATTTTTGACCGAGTATGTTTTGGTTGAAACATGCTTGACCGAAACCCTCTTAGTCGAGAATGTCTAGTTGGCATCCTACATGGTAGCCAACTCATCATTTTTCAAAATTTTCTGAAACATTCAACTTTGGCAGAGTATTTCTCTAGTCAAAATAATATTTTTGCAAAAAATAAAAATACCCTTTTATAGAGCTCGGAGTGGAGAATCCAAATATATAATTTTTATAATATTTTGATTAGTTTTAATATATTTTATTTTTAAAATAATGCAAGTAGTTTTTTAAAATTGAAAAAAAGAGGCTGATTAGAAATTAAAAAAAAGATAGTAAAACTTATTAAAAAAATTTAAATCTTATATGGGGCACAATAGGAGAGAGTCTTCTTCAAAAGGGTATATTTTTTTTTTTGAAAATGATTTTAAAAAATGAAAATAGTTGACGGCTCGTGAAAACTATCAGATTTTGACATGTCTAACTTTAAAACGTTATTACAAGAAAAATATACATCAAAATGTGATTTTTTTTTCCATTCACAAGATATTGAAGTTACCTATTTGGAGAAAAAAAATTGGGAGAAATGAAGTTTTTTTCAATTTGTTTCTTGACGTCCCGTGAAGTCACTCTTTTCTGAAATTTTCACCATTCCCAAATTTGTCCTTAAATTGATAAAAACATAATGAAAACATTTTTTTAATTTTTTTTTTAAAATTACAGGAATAAAGTACATCAAAAGTTCTAGATTTCATTAGTTTACACCAGTTTGAAACTCAAAACATAAAGACCACTTTTATGTGGTCGAAGTTCAAAATATTGTTTTTGTTGTTGGCTGATTCCTTTATAAAGTGTGACACAGGTTTGTGCTTTTACCCTTTATTCCTTGTCCCATCTTGTTAACTATGCATTTTTCAAGACCTTGGAGATAGCCTTTATCTTTTCTTCAAAGTTAGGAATGAGCCTCCTAAGAAAATGTATCTGCTAAAGAATGATTGAATTATCTTGATAGTCTTAGGCTATGTGATAAGATCATTGGATTTAACATGTTCTAGATTAATTTTTAACCCCTCCTTGGATATAACATCCTCGATAATTTTACCTTCATCCACACAAAAAATATATTTTTGAAGATTCAAAGAAATCATATACTTTAAAAATCTATAGAAGATTAACTCTAAGTGTTTGTAATGTCATTTTGTTTTATAGAGTAAGTAGTCAATTCATCTTGATAAAAAACTATGATTTCATTTACTATGTTAGCCAAGGAAACATCCATGGAATTTTAGAATGTAGCTCAAGCATTCTTCAAACAAAATAGAACTTGAACATACAAAAATGTTCCCCATGGTATTGTGACTATTGTCTCATGCTACTTAGATTCCTTGAGCATGACTTGATTGTAATATTGAAATAAATTTATCATTTACATTATCTTTGACTTTGTCACTTGCTACAAAAAAAATTATACTAGGAAATGGATAGTTATCCTTCAGGGACTTGACATTCAAATTTTTAAAATTCACACATAACCTAATATTCCCATTCTTCTTCCTTACAAGAACAAGGTTAGAGACCCACTCAAAATGTTTGGTACATTTACTTATGCCTCCTTTTAGATTCATATTTTTTTTCATTCAAGGGGTGAGAGTGGGGTTGATGGGCTATTTCTTTTGTCTGGTAGGTTTTGTACAAAGCTCTAAAGGAATGGTGTACTATAAAGATTATTCTCTAAAATCCTTCACTTCTTCATAGGACCAAGCTGATTATTCTTTTTACCTTTTTAATCATGTGATCAACACTTTCTTCTTTGTTAGTTTTAATTTTTTACCAATGTAGATTATCCTAGGAGTTGATTAAGTCCCTGGACTCACACCTATATCTTAATTGATTGGATTACTTATTATTTTGTAACAACCAATACATGATCAAATATTATTTCTAATGATAGTAGACATGTTGGGATAGTATTTTTTTATCTATATAATTTTATTTTCAAACAAAGCCTCCTTCTCATCTTCATTTTCTTATTCTACTAGGAGATGCCAATCAATAATTTCATCTTTAATGTTCCTAATGAAATTCAAGAGCTCGTAAATATGTTGACCACCATTGAATACCTACCGTCTATAAATTTTATCCAAAATGATAGGTTGGGTGAGGGCTTAAATACCATATGTATAATGATGGGATGTTAATGAAGCACCAAATTTAGAATCTGACACAAGTGTATCAAATATTACTTTTCTTATTTTTATCAATTTGATATCAAAGGCATCAAACATCTTGAAAATTTCCCATATTCCATTTCTATACATCTTCAACCTCTTTTCTTTTGCAACATATGTGCCCCTAATCTGAGACATAATTTTTGAATCAATGTGCACCCTAAGGCACTTGATTACATATCGATGTCATATTTAAACCAAAAAACAATTCTTCTAAAATGAAAAAAAATGGTGTGTTTGTGCTTTCTTTCGCTTCTAGGGTTTTGGACCTAAAAGGAGAAAGACCAAAGACCAAATTTCAACCACTTCACTCAAGAACAAACCCTTGAGATTTCAATGCAAAGGAGATTGAAATCTAAAAAATGGAAGGTTCTAGGGATTGGATAATGTCTAATGAGTGGTTCACCACTAAGCAAATGCTTGGAAAAGAAAATGTTCAAAAACATAGTGTGATATGCAAAATGACCCTAGAAATGCAAGTAAAATGTAAAAGAAAACTATGAAACTGGAAATATGCACCTAGGAAACTGAAGAAGGAAGAGTAGAGGTTTGGAATCCTGAAAAATATTCTATTTGTGTTGACTAGGACTCATACAACAAGTTGGATGAATTAGTCTAGTTTCAGGTAAACTGTGTCAGAATAGGTTTTAGAAATGGGTACTCAGATCTGCAAAAATACCTGACAGATAGATAAAGTGGGACTCATTCGCCAGTAGTGGCAAATCAGTCCACTTCTTCTTTTCTAGAAATTCAAAATAGGATTCTATAGCTCTCAGCCTGCTTTTCTATTCTTGATTTAGATTCGGGTCTGAAACTCTAAAATTCAGCTTGTAGACCTTCTCTAAGCTTCTCCAAGGTTTGATGGCAACTTTGACAACTCCTAGGCACTTGAAAAAATTTCTCCACTTTTTCTTCTTGGAAAATCTGCAACCTATCCCTATAAATCACACACAAGAAGAGGGAAAAATGTTGTGGGGTTAGTGAATAGGGGTTTTCCTTTGTTAAACCCCTTGTTGGTAATTAAACCTTGAAATAGAATGAAATATGGAAAGAGAATGATGAATGAACAAATAGTAATGTTGCAACTCACCAAACCCTTGCAATTAAGTGTTGTAAACATGTAAGTGATGGCTCTAATGGATGTGGACTTGGAATCTTGCTTGATGTTGATAGATCTTGAATGCAATGCTTGCTTGAATCACAAATCCCTACACCAAAATTGTTATCTCTAAAACAACATGATGAAAACAATCTTTGACATGATGAAATACACTTGAATAATTCTCTAGAACGCTTGATAATATGTCCTTGAAATACCTTGAATGATTTGGGAACTCCCAAATGCTCTTGTGAACTCAAACTTGCTATAAGGATGAATACTTGAATGCTTGGGATGAAAATGAGTGAAAGGACCTTGTATTTATACTTAATTATGCAAGAATTCTCAAAATTAAAACACTACAAGTTGGCATTAGATCTAGGAGAATAAAATCCTATCAGAAATTGGATTTAAATTTGAATTTTGGTCACACGGGACTCATTTTCCCAAGGTGGCGAATGAGTCCCATCACACATAATGTATGGGACCAAAAATAAAAAGTGTCTAGAAATGTGTGAAACCTGCATCAGGGCCAAAAAGACCTAGGTGGGACTCATTTTCCCAAGGTGGTGAATGATTCTAAAACACTAAATCTGGGCCACACAAGCCAGGAACACTTGAATTATGATTGGTTACTAATTGGTGTCGGGATTATCCTCAAAAAGATGCAATAAATGAGGCTTGTGGATAAAAATAGGGCCAATTATAGAATAAGAAAGCCCAAATTATTAATGGGTAAGTGCACCAAGATGGTTCCCAAAAAGGGGGCTTAAGTGGCCACTTTTTTTCTAAAATCAGGAAATACTGACCTTGGACGTGAAATTGAGGATAGCTACACTCAAAATTTTGAGATGGAACAAAAACAAGGATCAAAGTGCTCTAAGTCTACTTTCTAAACTACTAATTTATTTTGAAAATGGTTGAGATTAAGGGGTTCAAAAGAGGGATGTACATAAATTGTTGTTGTTTTTGTCAGAAAAACATAACATAGCAACTCTTGTATGACCCTAGCATGGTGAAATTTTTTGTAGTATTTTTAAAATCACTATAGTTAGAAGTTAGCTAATAGTGTCTAGATGATGCACGATTTTTTTGTTAAATTTTTAATGAATATTTCATTTTTTACTAATTTTCTAAGTGGGCACTTCCTAAAAAGCAGAATTTTGGTCGTGCTCTCCCTACAAATTTTGCAAAGTAATAGATTTTTTTTTATTTATTTTTTTTAAAATTTGTAGAATGGAGTCTAGTTTCTAAAAATGTAATTTATTTGAAATTTTGATGAACAGTTAATTTATAACAAAAAAAACACCAAACACTACTTTTTGACAAAAAATAGACATACAAACAAAAGAAATTATGGATGAAAGGCCTAACATTGTTAGAAAGTGAAAAAAATTACATAATTGGAAAGCTAAGAGAGAGCTTAACATTACCCATGTGTTCGATTTTGTCAATACTGAACCAGATGCAATCTTGATGGTGAGTACGAACACGATTATATGAAAAATTGTAGAATTTGCAAAAAACATGTCTCTGGTCATTGGGAATGCCCTCCAAGACTTTGGGTTGGTATTTCAAGTAAAATACCAAAGCTAAGGCTCAAGGATTCCCAAAGAAAAATATAACGTGAGTGTGTTATAACGTGCTCACATTATGTGTTAGTTTTGACATTTTTTGCTTCTTCGAGGAACATGTCTAGCAACACATAACACACTCACATTATGTCTTCCTTTAGTTAAATGCCACTTTATTGAATTTTTGTTGATATGTTTGTATGTATATGTATGCTGGTGTGTCATGTATGTATGTATGTATGCATGCATGTATGTATTCCTATATGTATGTATTTATGCTTGTGGGAGAGAGGGTGAGAGAGGGTGGGAGTGAGAGAGAGTGTGGGAGAGTGAGAGAGAGGGTGGGAGAG
>VDFB02009457.1:87274-156481 GCA_007258455.2 Sequoia sempervirens | reverse complement strand
CCCTATAAATATTAAAAAAAACTAACTTTATTATAACACGAGCGCATTATGAATAAATAGAGACATGGACGTTTAGCAAGAAATAATGCAAGCGCGTTATAATGCGAGCACTTTTTTTATTGCACTAAAAATGGTTAAAAAACACAATATACCCATGATGTCAGCCCACATTCTGCATATTCTCCTGGTTCTGTGCGTGCTCCAACAAAAATTAGCTTTTTGGTGATTGATTGAAGTGTGCATGCATGATTTTTAGATTCCACCACCTTTTTCATGATATTTCCATTACCTTTGCATGAAATAGCAGAGTTTTCACGTTGAAAGGCCTATAATATGAATTCAAGTTTGAATTACAATGATAACTGATATACAATTGAAGTTTGGAGGGAAACAAGCTTTTGAAAAAGTCAAATTTTTGAGTTTGAGGAAAGAAGAAGCAAAGGCTACATAATTGGGTAGAACTCCTCCATTTGAAACTTTGGTTTTTTAGGTATGTGAAGTCTTTGTACATTTTATTTCATTCTATTATGGCTTGCTTTCATTTTTGTTGTTTGCTTATTCCATGTTGATCAAATTGTTTGTTTGTCATGTTACAACCTTAGGTTGTCAATGGACATTGTAAATTACACAATTCTATACTCTTTCCTATTACATTTTTAAACCACATCTCTTTGAGGCAGTTTGTTAAATTTAACAATTGACTTTCTTTGTGTACGCTTCCAAAGCTTTCATTGAGGTATTTTGTCAAATAGTTATACAAACCAGCGAATTGCCTTGTCTATGCTACCAAATTTTCCATACATGTCTCTAAAAAAATGGAATATACTCCTAATGCAATAGGGGGAGGCCTACAACATACAAACACACAACTCCAATCTACAAACAAATTTACAATTTACAATTTCATCATGACCTCTTCCTTCAACAAATTCACATTGTTTAGGTTGTAGCATATCAAAGTCACTCAATCGGGTATAATTCCCCACACAACCTTCTCACTTCTCAACAGACCCCCAAATCCAAAAATAGTCTTTACTTAGGTCTCAAAACAAAAGATTTTCCAGGTTTTAGGACCTTGCATGCTCAAATAGGTTTCCAATACAAAAACCCTCAATTTTCTCATAAATATCTAGGGTTTTCTATATTTCACAACTCCAAGGCTTTCCAAGCCTCACCAAAGCATCAAACAAGTTTTTCAGGGTCTACAAAAACAAATTAAACCTTCACTAGGCCTTTAGCCTCATTAGATCTCAAAAACACCACTTTGGTTCCTCCTTTTCGTGCCAAAAACTCACATTCTCAGCCTAAGATAACATTACCATCCCTATAGACACCTTACCACTATTAAAGAAACATGAAACATGAAAACATATTATAGGCCTTTCCTCTGAATCACAGGTCACCATAGTAGGAGGAAAGGCTCCATCTTTAAATTAAAGTAAAACTCATACCCTGTTGGTCTGTACAGGCTGATCATGAAGAATGGAGTTTTTCGTTCACCGAAACAACCAAAGGAGTCTTAAAATAGATTGAAGTACAAGTTAAGACCTACCACCATAGTGATTTATGAATTTCTAATCATGGGAGGCCTATACTGGGCTATACATAGGAAAAATAAACTGAAAACATAGAAAAAATACTTGAAACTCCACAGTTTAGGCGTTGAGTAGAGCACGAAATCCTCAAAATCAATTCATTGAACCCTTTATTCTGGCTTATAGTTTTTATACATTTTCAAATCAGGAGTCCCAACTTCCTTCAATGCCCATAACCACCCTTGAACCACCAAACCTTCATTAAGCCTAAAAGTACTAGTATTAGCAATGGTTTGCTTAATAAGCTTCATTATGAAAATTTGTTGTTCTACACACCTAGGACCATTTAGACACCTTTATTTTACCCATTATAGAGCCTTTCAACATATCCAACAATCACCAATGCTTGTTTTGTACCAAACTGCACAAATTATTAAGTTTTCTACACTTTTAAGGGCCCAAATTAGCCCACTTTTACAAAGGGACCACCTTCAAAATGTGTCCAAATCTCCTAAAACCTTGGGGCGGCACGTTATATCTATCAAAACTTCAAATTATAGCATTAGATTGCAAATATTCAATCATTTACCACCCAAACCATAAAACCCTCTCCCTAGGCTTAGAAACTATATGTTTTATTGAAAGTAACACTTGCAAAATACTCCAAAACTTGAAAACTATTGAAACAATCCTAATATACTTTGCTCATGCTCAATCTAACATAAAATAACACTTCTCAACTCATAAACTCAATTTCAGTCACCAAAAGCTCAATTTTGTTAAGGAAAACTCAACATTTCCTCATTTGGTTTGACACCCAATCCAAGATCATCCTCCATTCAAGTTTATCATGGCCTTTTATAATGTTTCCCTCTTAAAACAAACCACTTCAACTTCGAAAAATAATATTTGAAAGAGGTGACCATTGGTCTCCCTCTTTAATATACTTTTACAACCCTTCACTATTAGTCAATTTGACTTGACTTAGCACTTTTTGCACAAGTAAAATTATTCATGCCGAAGAAAAAAATTGTTAAAAGGAAAAAAATAACAGATGATCAACTCCAAGCCTTCAGAGTTAAAGAGAAAAAATGGATGAGGGAATATTGTGAAAATAAGAAATTGGGAACGATTGATGAAAACAAGCCAGTTGAAGAGGAACCTCAACTGTCAAAAAGAGAAAAGAAATTTGTAGCACACAGGGCATGAATACGAAAGAGTCATCCTAGGGGAGATGCAAATACCATAGTTGGAGACACACCCTCTACTACAAGTGAATACGATGGGACACCATTAAGCATAAGCGAATATGGAGGGACACCATCTACCACAAGTGAGTATGGTTGGACACCATCCACCACATCTGAAGTTGAGAGTACATCATCACTCGGATTTGATGAACAAGGTATGCCATCATCCCCACATGAACCTCAAGGTATGTATTCTATTCCACCCTCGGTCGAAGGTACACAATCTAGCCCACCTCAATTAAATATTGATGAAATTGCTAATGTTGAGATGTATGTACCTAAGAGAACACCACCTAGAAAGCCAAAGTTTTTGATTAATATTGATGAGGATATTCTGTAGCACATGGAAGGTAAGATTCCAGAATGCACTTGTAGAAGATATGCTGATAAGATTTGGAAAATTTTCTTTGAAAGGCTAAATGAGACTGGAAGATGTCAACTATTTGTTCAAATGATGCAGGATTTAGAGTACAAAAACATCATGAAGACTCTTAGGTTGAGAACATCGAATTTATCGAGTGAAAACACTATTGTGAAGAATATAATGGATGCTTATGAGAGTGTGGGTAAGACCTCATGCTCAAAGGATAGTAATGTCACCCGACGTGTCATTACATCAAATTTGGTAAGCTATCAAACAAAGAGATCTCGTCTCATTAAAAAGACAAGTGAACAAATGGGAATTAGTAGAATTTTTTTATCAAAATCCATTCAAAGGCGACAAAGAATTGAGGGCACCGATTCAAATGAATTATGGGAATTCTCAGGAAGACTGCCACATAAAGATAAAAAAAATTGTTGAAGCATTGAGAACACTAATTGAAGATTATTGGAAGAATAATACAAGGCCATCTTCGAATCAAAGGGATGTCATAAGAAGGAGAATCGGTAGTCGGAACCATGAGCCACATCCAAAGCATTTTTTGGATATGACTCAAACCCAATTTTTTCATAAATTTCAAAATGCTTATCCTCAAACTAGTATTTCTCAAATATTTTTTGAAATTATTAAACCTTTTTATGTCAAGATAAATCACACACACACTACTTGTTGTTGTAGACTACATATTGAATTCGCTAACCATTATGATGTTTATTGTTCTATATGTTTAGATTTGCATACTAATGATGTTTTGCAAGATTATGGCATAGAAGCCCCACCAAAATCTTCAAGAGAGTTTTTATCAAAAAATTTATGTCAAATAGAGGATGGCCAAATATTCTACTGGACAACATGCTTGGATGGTTCATGCGAGCATTGTGGTGGCTTGCAACGAATGCCAGTATGTCAACATATGGAAAGCACAGATGAGGTGGGACATAAACTAGTAGATTTAGGGAAGTATAAAATAGTGGCATATTCTACAAAGTATGGGTCTCAAGAAAAAAGGTGTGATTTAGTTATTGAGAAGATTCCAATGTATCAGTTTATGTCCATGTTTCATGAGAATCTAGTGTATGAGTATGTAAGGCATACCAATAGAACCCGATGGTTGGACACATAATTCAAGCTATGCAAGGACACTTTTCCAGTTGGTAGCATAGTATCAGTGGTTGAATTTGCAGAGAACTACACTCTACAGCCACAGTGTCAGGTGCAATCATAGTATTACAACTCCACACAGGTTTCGATATTTGTGCACATAGCATTCATTCATGCAACTGATAGTACAAAGGACCAAAGGATGGTATTGAGGGAGTATCACTTTTATATTAGTGATGATTGCACACATTCTACAGAGTTCGTGCAAGGTTGCTTCCAAATGTTCTATAGTGATTTGGCTCGGAGGGGCATAGCATACGATTGGCATATAATATGGTTGGATAACTGTGCAACACAGTTCAAGAACGCACACATGTTCTATTGGTTGTGTATGATGCATCTTACTACAAGTGTTCAACATATGTGGAACTTTTGTGAGGCCGCAAATGGAAAGGGGGAGCATGATGGTGCAGGAGCATGCGTGAAAAGAGCATTAGCATGAGAAGAGTTAAAGTATAAAGACAGTGCAAAGTTGATAGATGCAAGCTCAATCGTCAAGTGGTGTAATGCTTTGATGGGTCCATGTAATGAAGGTATGTCTTCAGTTCGTAGATTTTTTTGGTTGATGGATGATACTAACATTGCACCATATGAGGATTTTTGTACACTAACAGGATCGAGTGAGCTACAATCTTTCCTTAGCTCAAATGCAGGTTCATGGAGTATCGATACACATAAGATGGCATGCTTTTGTTCTTCATGTACAATGCAAGCCTGGAATGATTGTGAGTCATGGGAGTGGGTTGACAAATGGTTGACAATTTATCTTACCCCACTTCACACATATCGCCCTCCGACAGCATTGGAACTAACACAGATGGAATCATCGGTTGACTTTGACCACGTATCAAATCTAGTTCAACTAGGTAATATATTTACTTGCTTAGTTTTTCAAATTCCATATTATTATCTTACTTTGTACTGTATTCATAATGTTGACTAATTTCAAGTGATTTTATGCACATATCAATGCAGGGCATGTTTATGCAGTTATTGCAGATGAAGAAAATGAAGAGGGAACAAACTATTACTTGTGTTGTTGTGTTGAGGCCAAAAATAAATTGGAAGGCCCAGTTATAGATGGAGAAAACATCAAATACCCTGCAGGCTCATTTGTTGTTACTGGAACGTGGCTTAGAAGGTACCCACATAAGAGTGTTAAACATTGGCTATTTGAGGACTTTGACATGCATCGTAAGATTCTTCATTACTCGAACCTTGATGTGGCATCCAATGTTCATTTGAGCAAATATTGGGGTAGACCTTTGAACAAGACCTTGTGGAAGGTCTGTGAGTCTGACCATGAGGCAATACCTGACACAATAAAGAGTAGAGAAGATCTGGATGGTTCATTGCATTAAATTTTAAGTATATGCATAATGGTTCTTATTAATTTATACTTGTATCCACGTTAATTTGTTTGATGCCAATGCTATCATGTCTTATTTTAATTTGCATATATGTAAGTAACCGATAAACATTGAATGGTGTCCCCTTGCAAAAAATGCAGATTTATGAGCCATCCAAGAGAATCTCAGGCATAAAAGCAATGCAACATCCCTATTTTGATGATCTTGACAAATCTCAATTATGATTTTCAGCCATTACAAAAGTGTGTGCGAAGCTTGGTGAGGGAATTTCAAGTTATTCATTTGAAGTTAACCTTATCATGAGCACCTATGATGTAGACATTATAGGAGCATCTCGAATTTCAAGATATTCTAGATTCATGAGAGGTGTTGTGTGCAATAGGTGTCTTGGAACTCGCAGTGAAGATGTATGAGCAATAGTGACTAAGTTGAGAGATTTCCATGCCTATCTATAAGTGCTTTCCATCTATTTTCATTTCATTTCCATTTTGGACATGAGTTGTTTCTTTTTATTCTTTTACTTTTCCTATCTGTAACTAAACTACTAAAAATTGATTGGTTTCTCCTTGCAGAAAATGTTAATTTTGGAGCCATCAAAGAGAATCTTAGCCAAAAAAGCAATGAAACATCCTTATTTTGACGATCTTGACAAATCTCAATTTTGATTTCAAGCCATTATAAAAGAGTGTGCGAAGCTTTGTGAGGGAATCTCAAGTTTCTCATTTGAAGTTCACCTCTAAATGAGAACCTATGATGTAGACATTATAAGAGAATCTCGAATGTATGAGTGACATTGTAAAATATTTGTGAGAACAGAGTACCTAAGGCATTGTAATGAGATTTACTTGTAATGACATTTTCTGACATAATGAAATTTGGTGTAGGGGCACCAAGGTTATTGAGAAAATTTGGTTCACAGAAATTTTTTAAGTTAGTTTTGTGTTTTGAGTTTTGTCAATTGAATAAGGTCATAACACATCCACAATTGATTTATAATGTAATAAGTCATGTTAGTTACAAAAAGAACAGTTACGCATGATTGTAAATATGTAGAATCATTTGTAAAGGCTATTTAAAGCCTCTTGAAGACTATTTAAGTCAATATTTGAATTTGTAGCCTTTTGAAGGAAAATCTTTGAATATGGTTGTAAATGTACTATTAGTGAGATTGAGATTGTTAACCTTCAGAGAGTAGCAATATTTATGTTGATGAAATTTCCTTTAGATGCAAGGATTCAAAGCACATCAACCATGTGGTACAGATGATTAAATCCTAGAGACGATCTGTAGCAATGAAAGAGTCTGAAAAGGCAGAGAAAGCTACATTGGTGACTCAGAATAAACTTTAGTGATACAAAGTCAATGTGGAGAAGACTCAAAAAAATCAGATTTCATTAAGTCATCAAGCTCTTGGATAGTCATCAAATAGGTCACAAAACTCCCAATTCCATAGGTTTTAGAAAAGCACTCAACCTCTAAGCCATAATTGATTAAAACCCTCAATTTTCTAACAAATACCTAGGGTTTTTAGCATCTCACAACTCCAAGGCCTTCCAAACATCACAAAAGCATCAAACAAGTTTTTTAGGGTCTACACACACATAATAAACCTTCACCTATCCTTTAGACTCAGTAGATCTCAAAAACATCACTTTGGTTCCTCCATTTCAGGCCAAAATCTCACATTCTCAACCTAAAACAACATCACCAGCCCTATAAATTCCTTACCATTATTAAAAGATTTAAGGAAACTTGAAAAAAACACATTTTAAACCTTTCCTCTTAGTCACAATTCACCACAATAGGAGGAAGGGCTTCATCACAAAAATTAAAGTAAACTCAGACCTTGCTGGTCTGTACAGGCTGAATAAAGAAAAATGGATTTTCCTTTCACTAAACCAACCAAAGGTGTATCAAAATAGATTGAAATCTAGGTTAAGACCTGCCACCACAATTTTTCATGAATTTATATTCATAAGAGGCCTGTACTAGGCCGTACACAAAGAAAAGTAATTGAAAACTCAAAAAAATGTTGAAATTCCAAAATTTTAGGCATTGTGAAGAGCACCAATCTTCAAAAAAACTATTGATTGAACCCCCATTCAAGCTTGAATGATGTTTTTAATACATTTCAAATGAGAATCATCTCACTTCAATGCCCATAACTACCTTTGAACCACCAAACCCTTATTAAGCCTACAAATACTAGTTTTTAACAATGGTTTTGCTTAATAAGCTTTATCATGCAAATTTATTATTCTAAAGGCCTAGGACCACTTAGAAACCATTATAACATGACTTTTAGAATCTTTCTCTGCACTCCTACCTACTTTTTACATAATTTTCCTTTATGGCAATATCAACAATTATTTAATTCAAGAGTGCTTTTGCACATTTTTCCACCCTAACCTACTAATTCCCAAAGTACATAAAATATTGGTCTATTAGACCTTATTCAAGACAAAAAGACCTCAAAATACTAACATTTACCAACTGTCCTCCCAATTTTCCATCAAACAATCACAAATTGAGGGTGAGGTGTGGGTGCTCCTGCACCATTCAACTTTCAAAAAAAAAGTCAATTAGGCTAGCAGACGCCTGGATCGGGCTAGCATTTGGTGAAAGAGGAAGAAAGATAACTGGAACTCTAGAGGCCCACCATACTAGATTTTTGTATTGAACCATGAGAGTAGAAGAGAGATTTGATATCATGTATCAAAAAATTAAGCATGCATTCTTCCAACCAACAGAGAAGGAGATGATTACTTTGCTTCATTTTCATTTGCATAAGCATATCAAGGCATGGGAACCAAGAAGACCAAGGATGTCCAGTTTTATGTGGAGGTAATGGATGTGATCCAAAATTTAGGAGGGTCAAGAAGGTCAATGTATGATCTTGATAAAATTGAGGAAGAACAACAAGAGAGGGATAGGAAAAATAAAATCAATACAGAGTTTCAAGGATTTGTCAAGCGAGTAAGAGAGCTATGGGAGTAGCCTAATCTAAAAGATTTTGAACTATAATTTGATATGTACCATTTAGAGAGCTTGGTTTTCATGGAGTTCCTTTCAAAGCCTCTGCTTTTATTATTCTTATGGTAAACTGTTTGGTAGAGTTGGTCGAATTACCTTTCTTAGTAGTAATCGCTATTAGTGAGATTGAGATTGTTAACCTTGAGAGAGTAGGACTTGGGCAAAAGGAATTTGATATGGCTATTGCTTTCAAACATTTCAAGTGGGATGTACTCCGCATTGAAGCCATTACTAAATATTCACTTGATGGCATCAAGGAATGGATGAACTCCATGGTTATAAATTATTATGAAAGCAGAATGAACTTGTACTAGCAGCCAATTTTGAAGACTATTACTGATGAGTCAAAGCACATCAACCATGTGGTACATATGATTAAATCCCAAAGATGATTTGTAGAAATGAAAGAGTCTGAAAGCTACATTGGTGACTCAAGAGAAACTTCAGCTTTCAAAAAACAAAGCCAATTAGGCTAGTAGATGTGTGGATCAGGCCAACATTTGGTGGAAGAGGAAGAAAGATGATTGGAACTCTGGAGGCCCACCATACTGGATTTCGATATTCAACCATGAGAGCAGAAGAGAGAGTTGATATCATGTATCAAAACATTAAGCATGCATTCTTCTAGCCAATGGAGAAGGAGGTGATTACTTTGCTTCACTTTCATTTGCATAACCATATCAAGGCATGGGAACCAAGGATGTCAAGTTTTATGTGGAGGTAATGGATGTGGTCCAAACTTTAAGATGGGAAAGAAGGTCAATGTATGATTGCTAACCTTGAGAGAGTATTTATGTTGAGGAAATTTCCTTTAGGTGCAAGGATTCAAAGAACATCAACCACATGTGGTACAAATGATTAAATCCAAGAGACGATCTATAGCAATGAAAGAGTCTGAAAAGGCAGACAGAGCAACACTGGTGACTCAGGAAAAACTTCAGCTTTAAAAAACAAAGTCAATTAGGCTGGCAGACGTGTGGATTGGGTCAGCATTTGGTGGAAGAGGAAGAAAGATGACTGGAACTTTGGAGGCCCACCATACTATATTTTGGTATTCAACCATGAGAGTAGATGAGAGAGCTGATATCATGTATCAAAACATTAAGCATGCATTCTTCCAGCCAGTGGAGAAGGAGATGATTACTTTGCTTCATTTTCATTTGCATAACCATATCAAGGCATGGGAACCAAGAAGACCAAGAATGTTGAGTTTTATGTGGAGGTAATGGATGTGGTTCAAAATTTAGGAGGGACAAAAAGGTCAATGTATGATTGGTGCAAGAGCACCATTCAATAGGTTTTGTTCATCAAGGAAAATAAGGAGTAGATTATCATCAATTTACTAAAACTGGCCCAAACTTGTACATTTGAAGGTTTTGAGTCAATAAAAATGGATTTTTGACCCATTCCTCTTTCTGTAGCCTTTGTAACTTGAGGAATGGGTATGCACTAACATTATTAAGGTGTGGCAATGATGTGTTAGTGTTGGGGAGGTTTGAAAGTGAGATGGGTGTGAAACCCATGTGTGTAAAAGTGAGTTTTCTTTAAGAAAAATGGTGGTTTTGAAGAGTCAAATTGTGTTTTTGTTAGGGAAGCGTTATTTTATGATTGTTTGAGCTTGTGTAGGGTATCACAAACTTTTTTGAGTAATTTTTAGGTTGTGGTTAGCTTTGGAAGTATCATTTTCAATAAACCCCTAGGGTTTAGGCTACAATAGAGGGTTTTGCGGTTTATCCATTGTATGGTGGTATAACTAAGATCTGATTGTGGATTTTGAAGTTTTGACACCTTAGAATTTCTTACCCAAGAGTTGGTAAGGTTTGGATAAGTTTAGAGTATAGACCCTTTGTTCAACCGGATTGATCCCTTAAGGGTCCAAAGGGAAAAATGGCTGCAAACTTCAGCATGAGATTACTCGGACACTGTGATGCTTAGAAAATTCTCATTTGATCCTATGGGATTGTGTTGGGACCCTCTACAATAACCTCTCTCAGTTTTTGTTATCTCATTTTTTTTTTCCCATGGTGTCTAGTTTTTAGTTGATGGAAAAAGTGTCAAATAGAAGCAGTGGAAAGTTGCAAGGTGGTGCAACTTTTGTTCTGCAACTTGTGTGACCAAATGGACTATTCCAATGCGTCTGAATAGGCATTTTTACGCTAGAAATGGTCCTCTTTCGCACCCAAACACGCGGAATCACTTTGAGCTACGTTCAACTGGATCGATCCCTTAAGGGTCCAAAGGGAAAAATGGCTGCAAACTTCAGCATGAGGTTACTCAGACACCGTGATGCTTAGAAACTTCTCATCTAATCCAATGGGATCATGTTGGGCCTCTCTACAATAACCTCTCTCAGTTTTTTTTATCTCGGAGTGGTTTTCCCGTGGTGTCCAGTTTTCAGTTGATGAAAAAAGTGTCAAATGGAAGCGTGGAAAGTTGCAAAGTGGTACAACTTTCGTTCTGCAACTCGTGTGACCAAATAGACTATTCCAACGCATCTGAATAAGCATGTTTAAGCTAGGAATGGTCCTCTTTCACACCCAAACACGCAGAATCGCTCCGAGCTACGTTCAACCGGATTGATCCCTTAAGGGTCCAAAGGGCAAAATGGCTGCAAACTTTAGCATGAGGTTACTCTAACATCGTGATGCTTAGAAATTTTTTGTCTAATCCTATGGGATCGTGTTGGGCCCCTCTACAATAACCTCTCTCGGTTTTCATTATCTCGGAGTGGTTTTCCCGTGGTGTCCAATTTTTAGTTGATGAAAAAAGTGTCAAATGGAAGCAGTGGAAAGTTGCAAGGTGGTGCAACTTTCGTTGTGCAACTCGTGTGACCAAACGAACTATTCCAACACATCCAAATAGGCATGTTTATGCTAGGCATGGTTCTCTTTCCCACCCAAACACGCAGAATTTCTCTGAGCTACGTTCAACTGGATCGATCCCTTAAGGGTCCAAAGGGAAAAATGGCTGAAAACTTCAACATGAGATTACTTGGACACCATGACACTTAGAAACTTCTCATTTGATCCAATGGGATCAAATTGGGCCCCTCTACAATAACCTCTCTCTATTTTCATTATCTTAGAGTGGTTTTCCCGTGATGTCCAATTTTCAATTGATGAAAAAAGTGTCAAATGGAAGCAGTGGAAAGTTGCAAAGTGGTGCAACTTTCGTTCTACAACTCGTGTGACCAAATGAACTATTCCAATGCATCAGAATAGGAATTTTTATGTGAGGAACGGTCCTCTTTCACACCCAAACATGCAGAATTGCACTGAGCTATTTTCAACCGGATCGATCCCTTAAGGGTCTAAAGGGAAAGATGGCTGCAAACTTCAACATGAGGTTACTCGGACACCGTGATGCTTAGAAAATTATCGTCTGATCCCATGGGATTGCATTGGGACCCTCTACAATAACCTCTCTTTGTTTTCGTTATCTCAGAGTGGTTTTCCTGTGGTGCCCAGATTTCAGTTGATGGAAAAAGTGTCAAATGAAAGCAGTGGAAAGTTGCAAAGTGTGCAACTTTCGTTCTGCAACTCGTGTGACCAAACAGACTATTCCAACATGTCTGAATAGGCATGTTCACGCTAGGCATGGTCTTTTTTCTCACCCAAACATGCGAAATCGCTCTGAGCTACGTTCAACCAGATCAATCCCTTAAGGGCTTGAGTGTAGTATGTTGAAATAGGCCATTCCACCTATTGTTCAGGTTGTGTCTCAGTGATATGGGCCTGATGTAAGTAGGATATGGAGTAGGAATAAGAAAATAGCATTAGTAAGGGCATTAGAAGATATTACTAATGCTACCCCTATTGAAAATTCAAAATTAAGGCCCCTTAAAAGCAAGGCTAGAAGAGGTGAAAAGAAGAAATTGCTTGAAAATAAGTTAGAATACGTTGGAAATAGGGTGAGATTGTGGAGTTTGATGTGTTCAAATGGTTTCCAAGGACAAGGGAGGTCAAAAGTATGTTATGGCATGACATGCCCTAGTTGGGAAAATAGGGGTTTTGAATGAAAAAGAGAGGTTTGAGGGAGTAAACGTGGGTAAAGTCAAGGGGAAACATAATTTGGTGGTCAATTAAGTTTGTGAAGGAAAAATGAAGAGTGTTGGAATAGGTTTTGAGTTTCAGGTTCGGGGGTTCAGTTCGCCAGTTTGGCCAAAAAAATTTGGAGGGGGGTTTAGTTCTTTTTGGGTTCGTTGGTACAAAAAACATGTAAAAACAAAATATATATCTATGCAACCTAGAAGCATGAATTAGGATTAGAATATCACATATCATCATATAAACAACAAAACCACCATAAACTTGAATGTCATTTAAAACAACAAAATTGCCAAAAAAAAAAGTGTTTATAACCTACAAAAAAATGTGAATAAAATCACATTGATTTTCTTGTGAAAAAAAACCATGAGACCATAGCTTGTTGCTTACTATTATGCTTTGATAGATTTTTTCCAAGCATCCATAGCTTGTTCGAAAGTACTTTTTTAGGCTTTTAGCCATATCAACAAGGAAATGAATTGTTTGATAAAATGCTTTGGTAGACATGTATGAAAAATGTGGTAGCATAAACAAGGCAGTGAACTGTTTGAAAAAATGCCTCAAAGAAATGTGGTTTCATGGTGATGGAATGGCATGACGAATGCCATGACAAGCAAATTGCTATGGATTTTCATGGCATTCCACCACCATTGAGACCACATTTCTTTGATGGATTTTTTCAAATAGTTTGCTGCCTTGTCTATGTTATTGCTTATTATTATGCTTTGATAGATTTTTTCCAAGCATCCATAGCTTGTTTGGAATCACCTATTTTAGGCTTTTAGCTATAGCAGCAAGGAGGTGAATTGTTTGATAGAATGCTTTGGTAAACATGTATGAAAAATGTGGTAGCATAGACAAGGCAGTGAACTGTTTGAAAAAATGCCTCAAAGAAATGTGGTTTCATGGTGATGGAATGGCATGACGAATGCCATGAAAATTGCTATGGATTGTCATGGAATTCCACCACCATTGAGACCACATTTCTTTGAGGATTTATTTCAAACAGTTTGCTTCCTTGTCTATGCTATTGCTTATTATTATGCTTTGATAGATTTTTTCCAAGCATCCATAGCTTGTTTGGAAGCACCTATTTTAGGCTTTTAGCCATAGCAGCAAGGAGGTGAACTGTTTGATAAAATGTTTTGGTAAACATGTATGAAAAATGTGGTAGCATAGACAAGGTAGTGAACTATTTGAAAAAATGCCTCAAAGAAATGTGGTCACATGGTGATGGAATGCCATGAAAATCCATAGCTTGTTCAAAAGCACTTGTTTTAGGCTTTTAACCATAGCAGCAAGGCAATGAAATGTTTGATAAAATGATTTGATAGACATGTATGAAAAATGTGTTAGCATAGATAAGGCGGTGAAGTCTTTGAAAAAATGCCTCAAAGAAATGAGGTCTCATGGTGATGGAATGCCATGACAATCAAAAGCATTTGATTGTCATGGCATTCCATCACCATGAGACCTCATTTATTTGAGGCATTTTTTCAAAGATTTCACTACCTTGTCTATGATATTGCTTACTATTATGATTTTGATAGATTTTTTCCAAGCATCCATAGCTTGTTCGAAAGCACTTGTTTTAGGCTTTCAGCCATAGCAACAAGACAGTGAACTATTTGACAAAATTCTTTGATAGACATGTATCAAAAATATGGTAGTATAGAAAAGGCGGTGAATTGTTTGAAAAAATGCCTCAAATAAATGTGGTCTCATAGAATGCCATGACAAGAAAATGCAATTGGGAGCTGCTCCTAGTTATTAGTTGAAATTTTGTCATCTATCAACACTAGTTATTAGTTATGCAATGTGAAGCAATGCTTTGAGTTTTAAATATGTGCAATGTAATGTAATCAACGATATGAATATAAACTAAAAAAATCTATTTTTTACAATTTATTAGTTAAACTCTTTATTTTATTTTCTTTCTATATCTCTATGCTATGGAAATGCCTTTAATTTTTTTTTTTAATTTTTTTTATCTCATGTTCTACTTTCTTTTACCTTTTTTTTAAATCTAATTTTTTTCCAATTTTTTCTAGACTTTTTCCCAATTTTTTCAAAAAATATTATACTTTTGGTTTGCCGATTTTTTCCCCAAAATATTTTTGCTGCTATGTTATAAACACATATCTTTTTGTAATATCAAGGATAATTTTTGAAACTTCCATGCATTGCTAATCTAAAAGGAAAAGTCTTTTGCCTAATCTGTATGCAGCCATGCTTTTGACATTGTCAAAAAGAGCAAATATGGACACCATCGATAAAAAAATTTGTATTAACCAAATAGCCATGTATGCATACATCAATATATGTCAATATAAGTATAAATATAGTTACAAAATATCCATATAGGCTTACGAAAATGCCATATAGGCATATAATGTCAAATATATCCAATACAAGATGTGTACAAAATTGCCATGTCTAGGCATATAACAAAGGGCTTTGGAATCAAAATTCATTTCTCTCCATGCTCTGGAAATAAATTATTTCCCTTTTTTTGGTGATCCGATGGCAATAATTCCATCACTCATTTTTGTTGTGCTTGAGGAGTGCTCCTACTACTCCTCCTACGGTTTAGCTCTTGGTGAAGTTTTAACTGTTACAATAAGAAGTAAAGACATTAATATATATAAATTACATTATAAAAAATGATATATTTAACAAAATAATCACTTATGACCATCTCATGATCACTCTCCACGATGGAAATATTTGCATGTTGATGCTTAGGCATGCTCAAGCCCTGTATAAACCATCCAAATAGGAATTAAACTACGAATCAATAATGGTTTGATTTTTCACTAGAACTAACATCTATAACAATGAATGTAAATTGAAATTTAGTAATTTGTCTCATACCTCTTCTATCAAAGCCATCAAGGATTATATAGTGGATGAAACGCCAATATCGATTGCCCTTGTAACATTTGGAGGTGTTTTCACAACCAACATTTGAAAATAAAACAACAAATTATTCAATCACAAAAAGTTACAATAGCGATCCACGTCATGACTTATAATGTATGAGATCTAATGAACAAAATTTTGAGTACAAGTATTAAACTATATATTTCTGGTAGGCCTTGGCAGTTTGATAGGAAGACCAAGCATGATGGGGAGAAGAACGCATACTCCATTGTGAAGGATGGGAAGACTTACAACCTTTCACCTCCCCTAGAAGAAGACAAGGAAAAGCATGAAGGGCCTAGTGTTTTGATGGTGGGTGAGAAGGAGTTCATGAAGACCTTGAAGGAAGGAGGAGGAAGAGGATTCTTCCTGATTATGAAGCCAAAAAGTGAAGCAGATCTGCCCACAAAGAAGAAGGAAGATGCACCAAAAGAAGTCCAAGAGTTGTTGGAAAGGTACAAGGACATAACGGTGAATGAATTACCTAGTTCCCTACCCCCCATTGGGGATATAAGCCACCATATTGATCTAATTCTAGGGGCTACATTGCCCAATAAGGCTGCATACAAGATGACACCTACTAAAAATGAGGAGATTGCAAGACAAGTGCAAGAGTTGATGGATAAAGGGCTAGTGAGGAAGAGTTTGAGCCCATGTGTTGTTCCTACTATCCTAGCACCAAGGAAGGATTGGAATTGGAGGCTTTGCACTAATTCAAGAGCCATTAATAGGATCACAATCAAATATAGGTTCCTGATGCCAAGAATGGAGGACCTCATGGATTGTCTATTGGGAACATCTTACTTTTCCAAGATTGATCTAAAGAGCGGGTACCATCAGATAAGGATCAAAGAGGGGGATGAATGGAAGACAAATCTTAAGACTAATGAAGGGTTGCATGAGTGGTTGGTGATTCCCTTTGGGTTATCAAATGCCCCTAGTGCATTTATGTGCCTTATGAATGAGGTATTGAGACCTTTCATTGGAAATTTTGTTTTAGTTTATTTAGATGACATCCTTGTGTTTAGTAGGTCTAAAGAAGAACATTTGAAGCACCTTGACATGGTACTAAGGAGGTTACAAGAGGAGAAGCTACTGATCAACATGGAAAAGTGTGAATTCATGAAGGAAGAACTAGTCTACCTTGGTTTTGTCATCTCCAAGGGAAGTTTGAAGATGTATCCTTCAAAGGTGGATGCTATTCTTACTTTTCCAACACCAAAATCCATGGGAGATGTGAGAAGCTTCCATGGACTTGCAAGCTTTTATAGAAATTTCATCAAGAAATTTAGCCAAGTTTGTGCACCAATCTTGGACACCATCAAAGGAGGTAACAAAGGAAAGTTTTCTTGGACCAATGAGGTTGATAAAGGGTTTGAATATCTAAAAATGAGAGTAGCACAATAGCCTATACTTGTGCTCCCTGATTTTGATGAAGTTTTTACCATTGAGTGTGATGCTAACAATCAAGCAATAGGGGTTGTTTTGAGCCAAGAAGGCAGACTGGTTGCATTTTTCAGTGAGAGGCTAAATGAACCAAAGAGGAAGTATTCTTCCTATGATTTGGAATTTAATGCTATGGTCCAAGCCCTCAAAAAGTGGAGGCACTACTTGTTACCTAAATAATTTTTTGTTTATACTGATAATCATGCCTTGAGTTTTTTGAATGCATAGGACAAACTCAGTCATAGGCACATGAAGTGGGTAGAGTCTTTGCAAGCCTATACTTTCAAAATAAAGCATCATAAGGGCCAAGAAAATAAGGTGGCAGATGCTCTCAGTAGAAGGACACTTGTAGTGCAAGAGATCGAACTCCAAAGCATGGGGGTTGAAGCATTGAAGGATATGTATCATGAAGATTCAGATTTCAAGGAGGTATACAATGTTTGTGAGTAGCATTTGAATTCTTTTCATGGTGAATTCTCTAACTTTTTATTGCAGAATAGTTTTCTCTTCAAAGGAAGCCAATTGTGTGTGCGTAAATGATCAATGAAGGAGAAACACAGTGGGAGTCTTGGAGGTCACTTTGGCCTTGACAAGACCTTGGAACAAGTTAGGAGATGTTACTATTGGACAAAGTTGTGGGTGGATGTGAGAAGGTATGTGGAAGGCTACACAATATGTCAAAGGGCAAAGAGAACTTCATCAAATGCAAGACTCTATCAACCACTACCCATTCCCAATAGGCCTTGGGAGTGTGTAAGTATGGACTTTGTCTTGGAGTTTCCTTGAACCCAAAGAGGTTTTGATAGTATCTTTGTGGTAGTTGATAGATTTAGTAAGATGGCACATTTTCTTCCTTGCAAATGCACCAATGATGCATCTCATATAGCAAGTCTCTTCTTTAAGGAGGTTGTTAGGATACATGGACTGCCTTTAAGAATTGTTTTTGATAGGGATTCTAAATTCATTGGTCACTTTTGGAGGAACTTGTGGAAGAAACTCAAGGAAAAAATCTATGCTTTAGTTCAGCATACCATCCACAAATGGATGGACAAACTGAAGTGGTGAATAGAAAATTGGGAAACCTCTTAAGATTCCTTACCAAGGAGCATGGACAAGCTTGGGATCTAATTTTACCTTAGGCTGAATTTGCATATAATGACACCATGAATAGGAGCATTGGTAGAATCCCTTTTGAAGTATTCTATAACATGCATCCTAGAGGGGTCTATGAACTAAGATATCTACAAGGAGTTGCTAAGAGAAGTGCTCAAGGTGAGGAATTTGTTGTTATAATTAGGGATATTCATCAACAGGTGAAGGAAACCCTTCAAAAGAATGTTGAGAAGTATAAGGAAAAGACAGATTTAAAGAAGAGGAATGTCCAATTCAAGGTTGGAGACTTGGTGATGACACACTTGAAGAAGGAGAGACTTCCAAAAGGAAAGTATACCAAACTCATGATGAAGAAGATAGTACCTTGCAAGGTGGTCCACAAGTTTGACCAAAATGCTTATGAAATAGAGCTACCTCCTAGGGTGGCAATCTTTCCTATCTTCAACATTAATGACTTGTATCCTTTCAAAGCTTCTATGAATGTAGGTGATGGAGTAGGTACAACAACAATGGAGGATGAAGATTGGGTGAAGGAACTACCCCCTAGCCAACTTATGACTCTTGAATGCATCCTAGACACCAAGGAGACAAAGAAGACTAGAAGGAAGGTTTACAAGGAATACCTTCTCAAATGGAAAGGTCTACCTGAAGAGGATGCAACATGGATGTTAGAAAATGATATTAAACAACATGGAACTATTGTAGAAGACCTGATCTCAAAGAGGATTTGAGATCTTTTTCTTGCTTGGGAGTATGGTGCAGGAGCACCCATGGGTCTAAGGGACCTAGAATAATTTGTCATGTTTTTTTTCTTGGTTTATGGATGGAATGAGGTCTTATGGACCATTTAAATGCTTTTTAGTAGGTCTTCTAGGTTTTTGGTTGAGTTTTTGGTCTTGGTGACCAACTTCTTTGTACAACAAGGTCTCCATCCTCCTTTGTAAGTCTAGTGCATCTTGGAAAAATAAGGAAAAAGGATGTATTGCTATATCTAGAAACCTGAGGGGATTCACCTTACTTTTTTACAAGGTTTTAAATGCCTTTGACACATTTTGGAAGGCTCTTTGTGGTCAAGTTGGTAGAAGTTGCTCACATTGCCTTAACTAGGCAATTAGAAGTCAAAGCATGAGATTAGTTGTTTTCCAACGTCTCTCTTTTCAAAAGATAGTTGCAAGAAGTTGGAGGGAGTTTTTAAGACTTTAAATATGCCTCTCTTGGTCGAGGCAAGGTTGATGTTGATGTTTTGAAGAAGTTTCAATAAGAAGTTTGTTGTTTTTCTTGTGTTTTTCTGAAGAATTTGTTGATCCCGTACTTGGTACGGACTGTATGTTCACTTTCATGATCCAAGCCCATAATGGTTGGATAGGTAATTGAATAAGCTTTCCTTTGGAATTGGAGTGGTGAGATTTCATTGTGTATCAAAGGAGATATTCCAATTTCTCTATCGGGTGGTCTGAAAACCCTTAAAATCAGGGTTTTGGGTGAAAAATGTATATTTCTTCCATTCCCACGTTGTAAAATTGCTAAATCTCAGTGGGATGGAAGATATAAGGCTTTAATATCATGTCCTCAATGTGTTGTAGAATATAAGGCTCATTGTTGGAAGTTTTGCATGAATTTTGGCTTGACATCTCTATGTGGCAAGCATAATTGACAAGCAAAAAAAATGAGTTTTTGCTTGATTTTGAAGAATCTGTTTAAGAGGCACTTAGGAATGGTGGAAAAAGGTTTGGAGAACCTGTAGGAGTCTAAATTTTGGCTTTGGGGTGAAGGGGAGAGCCTAGATAGTCAACACTTAGGTGTAGGTCTGTGAATTAGGCCTTTTGGAGTAGCGGTAGAAAGGGCCATTGTGAGTGATGTTTTAACAGTCAAGAGGAAGGGTTTTGGAACCTTGTAGGGGTCCATCTTAAGGGTTTGAATCCATAGGTTTTGTTTCTTAATATTCTTGTGTTTTTTATTCTGACTGTCCTACCGAGCAAGGGCTGCAAGCCTTAAGAGAGAGTGAGGTCTAAGTCACCATAGTGATGGGTGTTTGTTGAAACCTAAATGCTAGAGGGTTGTTAAACCTTGTTTTGACTTAATGATACATGATCCAAATGTTTTCAAGCTTTGTAAGTGGTCTGAGTTGTGAACCATAGGTGTGTGGGGTTGATCTCTTAAAGAATAGTGGAGTTTAGGACTCCTCATAAGAGTATTTGAGAGAAGAATTCAGTGGAGTGACTTTTCCATTTGTGATTGTGAGTTTTCCTTCCCTGCCACTCTGCATCATTTCTAAAGCTTATGCAGGCTATTTCCATGGTGTTTGTGGTGGTGGCAGGAGTATTTAAGCTTTGTAAGTACCTTATGCAATAAACCCTCCTTTGTAGGGCTTGATTTGTCCATAGAATAAGCTTAGTCAATAAACATGATGTGAGTAATGTCTTGGAAGTCAGATGAAATGATTGAGGTGTAAATGGTTGATTGTAGTATCTTGGTCTTGAGGAACTAGTTGGTAAAAGTGAAAATTTGGTGAGTTGTTTAAGGAATTGAAAGATTTAGAGCTCTTTATTAGGTTTTTGCTTTGAATTCAGATAAATTGATGATGACAAAGGTGTGTTAGGATCTGATGGATATAGGTTGTAACATGAAAGATTGGTTTTTGATTATTTTTCCTTGGTAAAGAAAATTGAGTGGAAGGGTGCCTTGGTGAATGATGAAAGATTGGATTGTTTAGTGACTCTAATTAGGTTTCTTGTGCACGGATCAATCATTTTTGTTGATAAATAAGATGTTTGAAGCTTGAGGATGATAAGAAGAAGTATTGAAATGAGTTGGCTTGTTGTTGCCTTGTGTTTTGCAAATGAAACAATGTGATTTTTGATGAAAAGAGAAAGAAATTTTAGTTGCTTATTCAATTTGATCTTCTCCTGATTCACTTGGGTCAGATGTTGGTGTAGGAGCACCTAGGTCATCAAATACTTTTCAATTTTGCAAAAGGGACGAGTATTCAAATTTGTATTGAGTCAATCACAAAAGGTCATAGAAAAATGATGTAAAGCATGTTCAAGGTCATATGAGGTCTTATTTGAATGTATTTAAGGTTATGGGTAAATTCTAGGTGGTCAAAGTGGGAAAATGCAAACAATGCAATAATGTAATATTGTTAAAAGTTGTTAAATTGACAAAAACAAGGAAATCATGCATATTAAGGGTTAAAAGGGGTAGTTTCAACCAATGGAAAGACAATTATGGAAAAGGAAATATATTTAAAAGGCACGTAAAGGCGAGAAAAAGCAGAAGTTTATGTTCTTGTAATTAGATTTTGAATTAAAAATTCCTTGTTTCTGAGTTTGCAACATTACTCCATTGTTTTGTTTTCTTGTGTTGGTAATTTAGGAACACCCAAAGTTAAATCATAGTGTGAATACATGTAAAGAGGAGTTATTTTCCAATTTCAAGAGTTGGACTTGGTTAGTTTTAGGAAACAAAAGAATAAGAGGCAGTTTTTAGTGCTCGACAAAGTCCTTTTAGAAGCAAGTTTGAGAGTCCAATAGGGTTTTTCTTCACTACTCCACCAATGCAGGTCAAGTAAATTGGTGGAGTAGGTTAATTTTAGGATGTTTTGCATGTTTTGATGATTGTAAGTGCAGGGAAAAGAAAGAATACCATGGTGGGGTTGCTACTACATTGGAAAATAGAGGATTTTCCTACACAAAGTGATGCTACAGTCATGGGTCATGAATAAATAAAACTTGCAGAGGCTTGGAAATGATGTAGAAGGTCTTGGCATACATAAAAAGTCATGTTCCAGGTGGTAGCCAGAGAAATAGAGGTTTGCAAGAGTATTTTTCACAAAACCCTCCTTGATTTGCGCTTTTACACCATATAAACGAGGGTTTATTGGATCAGAACATTTTCATGGTTTTCAATCCCTATAAATGGTTAAATATTAAGTTATAAGACATGCTTGAAGACTTTTTTGAGGTTTTGAGTGATTTGGAATGGTTTTGAAGGGTCTCCTTTGTAAAACATGCCTAATCTACTAGCCTTTCTTTAGAGGACAGCCTGAAATCTGATGATTTTCTTCATGTCAAACATCTAAGAACTTTGATATGTTGTGATGTGCTGGACAGTGTTTCTAAATGTGCATTGAGTTTTTTAATAAGCTTTGAGATAGGAATGTAACTACCCAATTCAATGGTTGACAAACCTACTAGAGGAATATGATATTGTCTGATCAAAACAAAGATGTTTGTTTAAACAGTGGAAAGGATGATATTGAGTGCTTGGTTATTATCAAACTAATGATATGATTGATGTTAATAAATTTGTTTAAGGTGTATGAGACAGGTTTGGTGACTTTGATGGTTGGATTGGTGAGTATTATAAAGCCTTTTGAGCAAATTGGTGATTAACCACAAGATGATAATCAAGATTCTGTTGTAGCATGAGTTTGTAACCTGCAAATAGACTATTGCAGTCAAAATATGGTGAGTACAATGCTTGATAATGGACTGATAATAGTGAGGTATGGTTTAGTTGATTTGTTGCCTTGGTGAATAAATGAAATGATGAATTGTTCAAGTGTCAATAATCAGGTTTATGTTGTTTTTATGGTGGTTGAGAATGATGTGAATCTAATTGATTAAGTCAAAGTTTTCTTTAATATGGTTTTTGCTTTGAATGAGTCAATTGGAATACTGATTAGTGGAATGATGAATGATGGCCTATGGAATGGCTAAGAGAATTTGAGTGGATTTTGGTTGAATGAAAAGTAGATTTCTAATGAAATTATATTTTATCTTCTTCTGATTCTATTTGGGATTGAAATCCCTTGAAGAAATGATGTTGATGGTGTTTGTTGGATGCTCTGCATCAAATGTGCCCTAATGATTGAGTGTTTTGATACGATTCACTGCATCACTAACTACCTTGTCTATGTTATTTCTTACTATTATGGTTTCATATCTTTTTTCCAAGCATCCATAGTTTGTCATGTTGGTGCACCTTTGCAAGCACATGCCTCCATGTGAAGTAATTCCATCGTGTTGCTTATGTTGAATTTCTAAACAACTATATTGTATAGTTGAAATTTTGTCATCTATCAACATCTAGTTATTAGTTATGGAATTTTAAGTAATGCTTTGAGTTTGAATGATGTGTAATGCAACGTAACCAACAATATGAATATAAACCACACAAATCTATTAAGTAGAATTCATTAGTTAAGTTCTCTTTATTCTATTACCTCCATGTACGTTTGAGTAAATCCACTAGCACTAGGAAGTGTTTGCTTGAAACCACCAATATTAGCTTGTTCAACATCCAAAATCACATGTATTAAAATACCATTCGTAAAACAATGCTATTAACATGTAATAAATTTATAATTGTTTACTAGTTACATACCCCACTAATAGGTGTACTACAGAAATAAGTAGGTGGAGGACCGATGTATCTAGTCTCAACACTGTGACCCTGTAATTTTATTAAAATAATAAAACTAAATTAGTTAATCTTGCATTTTAGAATCAAAATTTAATAAATTAAATTCAATGAACATGCTGAATTTTACTTGACTATCAATGCCATATGCATGATGCAAAATGTCAGCCGTCCTCTCCATCCCTGTAGTAGCATACAAAACCTACGTAGCAGCATACAGATCTTGCGTAGTAGCATACAGATCCTACGTAGCAGCCTTCTGAATGTTGGTGGGGTTATATGAACACGTCACCTCACAAGATTGACACACATGGGTTCGAAGGCCACCACCTGAAGACTCCCCTGGATGGCGTTGTACAATAGGGCTAGTATGATGGATGACACTCTGGGTCAAAGTGTTGATCACCTGCAATGTCGACACTCTCCTTCGTAACGGTAGGCATAACAATGTTCTCACAAGGCAGCCTAGCGAGAGGTCGTCTCCCTTGTTGCACAGGGTCCGACTGTGCACTAGGCCTATCCTGAGTCGACCCCCAACCTCTCCCCTGGAACTCCCTCATATCAAAATAATTTGGGATTTGGTTCAATATGAACTCACTGTATAATTTCCTAAGAAAATATTGGGGGACTTCACAATTGTTGCATGGTGGGTAATCAAAGACCAAGTACCACCTAGATCATAAAAATGGTTCCTAATCTCTTGGTGGTGGCACCAATGAATAGGAAACCTCTTCACATTAAGGATAAGATTTTGATTTGTTCTAGGGTCAATGAATAAAGAGCACAAATCACCTTTAGTAATTTTTAAATCTTTTACTTGTTTATATGATAGTTTATCTACATAATATGCCCTAGTTGCCTGCCTCCTATCTTGTCATCCCGTTATTTGTTGGGTTATTGAATCTACATTTTTTAACATCTCTTTCATTGAATTTTCTAGTGTGATTCTTTCTGTGGTTGAAGCATTTGGATCACTCAACCTACTGATAAGATCCTAAATTTGTTTTTTGTTGTTCTCAATTTCACTCCTCAAATTTTGTTGAGTGCCAGGAGGGTGTTGAGTGATTGGTGGGGGAGGTTGATTTTGTTGAGGATTTTATTAAGGAGGATTTTCCTATTCTTCTTGTTGAGGATTTTGAGGATTTGCAGGATTATTTGCATCTCCTACAAATTAAAAAAAAAAATCAAATTTAACCTAAAACAAACAAAATCAACTTGAAACTAAGAAATTCAAAACAAATAGAAAACAATACTTACCTCATGCACCTCTTCATCATTGTGGCACCATCTTTGCAAAGGAAAAGAAACTATTGTTGATTAATTTTGTAGAATGCCTCCTTCTAGAATGCGAGCACGAAAATGAGGGTTTTTGGCCGCGAGCAAAGCATAAAAATAGACAAGAGAAAATGAATAGCTTTCACTTCTTTTTTTTTCTTTTAAAATGACATAACATGGGCACATTATAATGCGCTTGTGTTATGTCATTCTCAATTTTTTTTTGGAGTTGGCCACAAAAGTGTAACCCAACTTCATGCACCTGCCCTAATGACAAACCTAGAGGAATGTGAAAGTGTGTTACAACACTTTAAAACACTCCAAACACATAAGGGATCTATGGATTTGGGGTCAATATGTTTGCTACATTTTTATATTTTTGGAGAGCTCATAACTATCATCATCCCCCAAATACTCATAGAAATGGAAGAATGACACAAAGAGAGCGAAAACAAAGGAAAATATTTTGGGTCAACATGGAAGAGACATAGGGTGTCTTGATGCCTTGTGTCATCCCCAAAAGAAAACACAAGACAAATGAAAAGAAAGGAAAAATGAAAAAAAGGAAAATCTTTTGGGTCAACATGAAGGAGACATGCATGTATTGATGCCTTGCATCATCCCCAAAAGGAAAACACAAGAAAAATATAAAGATGAAATGAAAAGGTAAGGAGAAAGAAATCCTTTTGGGTCAACATGAAGGAGACATGAATGTCTCAATGCCTTGCGTCATCCCCAAAAGGAAAACACAAGAAACAAATAAAAATGAAAAAGCGAAAGCAATGCATGACATAAAGAAGAATGAAGGTACACATAGAGGAATTCCACAAAGAGAGAGAATATAAAATGGAACATCAAGGGGGGTCACATTATGCACATGCAATCACATAAAAGAAAAAGAAAAATAAAATGAAAAAGACTAGTAAGGAAAATGCGAGTCAACCTATGAGCAAGTCATCTGCCTCCCAATCTCAATCTGTATAAGCGGAAGGTATGTGAGTTGAGGTAGGTGATGGGAAAGGTCATGTAATGGTGAGAATAAAATATTCTACAACTATTACATGACAAGGGGTGAAAAAATATTAAGTTAGACAATCACATGATGACAATCATTGCCATCAAAGTGAAAGTTTTTCAAAATTAACTAAAATGCATGAAATTCATCGGTACTATGTCTGAGAACTCGATGATATGAAAAATGTGGAACTTTTGCATATTTAGGATATAGAATTAATTGATTCATAGCTGGTAATGTTATCAGTTGTTTGTTCAAAATAAATTATAGTTTCCTTTCACTTTCGGGTGGTGGGCGAGGAGAGTTCAGTTTTCCTAACTTGTAAGGCCTCTTGCATTTGCTAGATTCACCCTTCTCTCTAATTGAAGGAGGAGGACCTAAAGTGATCCTCTCATCCTTGTCATTGTTATGAGTGATTCGTTGTTCTTTAGGAAGAAGTAAATTCAGATCATGAGGGGAATCAAAGATCACCATACCATCATCTCATAGCCTTAGATATTCTCTAGGAGGCTTGCTGTTATGAGAGGGATATTGATATCATAACCCCTTTGTGTTTTTATCTGTTGGTTTTTGCTCTAAGAGTTGAAAAAGTTTGTGTTCACTTGTTGTATCACATCCTTGTTTGCTCAAGATTGTGAAACCTTTTCCATATGTTTCTTCATGATTGATGGGAGTGTTTGTTATTTTGTTACCATAAAATGGTTGAGTGTTTTCTTGCTTAGAGGAACCAGGTTCACCTGTTGTAGGGAACTTAGGTTCAAATTTTATTTCAAGATGTAAGTAACCAAACATCTGAAGAGGTGGTATTGTAGGAGGATTTGGTTGATTCATGAATGGATAAAAGGATGCATTAGCTTCAAGGTTATCAAGACAATCGTTTAGGAACTTATTCATGATGTCATCATCTTCTCCAATGATGTCAACATCACGAGGAGGACATCCATTAGGAGTTGAGTCAGCATGAGTGAGTTCAATTTCATTAGGGTCATTTCGAAAGGTACACCTTGACACATCCACTAAGGACTTTAATGACATCCAATGCTTGTTAAAGCACATATCCATGATACAAATAAATTAGATTGTAAACTATGCAACAATGTTTTAAATGCAATTTTAATTTTAAGTAATGCACAAGATGAATGAAATTAAGCTAGATAAAATGAATTGAATGAAACAAAAAGCCTGCAAACTGAAATAGAAAGATAATAATAGCAAATAGAAGCTTAGAAATTAAACTGTAAATTCTAGAAAATGCAGTGAAAAAATGCAAAGGGACTAATTTTCCCAAGGTGGTGAATGAGGCCCAGGGATGATTTTTGGAATATTTTTAGAAAATTTTAATTGAATTTTATGCTTTTTATATTTTTTGATGCAAATATGAGATGCAAATGCAAAATTTTACTATTTTTCAATGAAATTAAGTGCAATAATGCAAGCTAAATGAGCTTTTCACTAATGCTAATTTGAAAACCCTAGAATACAAATTGAACAATGTAAAACCTAATGCAATGTTAATGCAAGCTAAATCTAGGATGTAAATGCACTCCAAATCAAAAACATGATGCTTTATATGCAAGTTCACCAAAAATGAAATGAAGAAAAATTGGTGGGGGGCCTTCTTTCGCTTCTAGAGTTTTGGACCTAAAAGGAGAAAGACCAAAGACCAATTTTCAACCACTTCACTCAAGAACAAATCCTTGAGATTTCAATGAAAATGAGATTGAAATCTAACAAAGGAAAGGTTCTAGGGCTTGGATAATGTCTAATGTCTAATGAGGGGTTCACCACCAAGAAAAGGCTTGGAAAAGAAAATTTTTGAAAACATAGTGCGATATGCAAAATGACCTAGAAATGCAAGTAAAATGTAACATAAAACTATGAAACTGGAAATGTGCACCTGGGAAAATGAAGAAGGTGGAGTGGAGGTCTAGAATCCTAAAAAATATACTATTTTTGCTGATTGGGAATCATACGCCAAGCTGGGTGAATTAGTCCAGTTTCGAGTAAACTGCGCCGAAATAGGTTTCAAACAAATGGATACTCAAATCTGCAAAGCTCCCTGACAGAAAGATATAGTGGGACTCATTCACCAATAGTGGCGAATCAATCCACTTCTGATTTTGTGGAAATTCAAAACTAGATTTTGTAGCTCTCAGTCTGCTTTTCTGTTCCTGATTCAAATCCGGGTCCGAAACTACAAAATTCAACTTGTAGACCTTCTCTAAGCTTCTCCAAGGTTTGATGGCAACTTTGACAAGTCTTAGGCACTTGAAAAAATTTCTCAACTTTTTATTTTTGGAAAATCTGCAACCTATCCCTACAAATCACACACAAGAAGAGGGAAAATGTTCTGGGGTTAGTGGATAGGGGTTTTCCTTGGTCAAACCCCTTGTTGGTAACTAAACCTTGAAATGGAATGAAATATGGAAAGAGAATGATGAATGAACAAATAGAAATGTTGCAACTCACCAAACCCTTGCAATTAAGTGCTGCAAACATGTAAGTGATGACTCCAATGGATGTGGACTTGGAATCTTGCTTGATGTTGATAGATCTTAAATGCAATGCTTGCTTGAATCACAAATCCCTACACCACAATTGTTAGCTCTAAAACAAAATGATGTAAACAATCTTTGAAATGGTGAAAGACACTTGAAGAATGCTCTAGAATGCTTGATAATATGCCCTTGAAATGCCTCAAATTCTCTTGTGAGCTTGAACTTGCAGCTATAAGGATGAATAATTGAATGATTGGGATGAAAATAAGTGAAAGAACCTTGTATTTATACTTAATTATGCAAGAATTCTTGAAATTACAACACTACAAGCTGACATCAAATCTAGGAGAATAAAATCCTATCAAAAATTTGATTTAAATTTGAATTTTGGTCACACAGGACTCATTCACCCAAGGTGGTGAATGAGTCCCATCACACATAATGTATGGGACCAAAAATCAAAAGTGTCTAAGAAATGTGTGAAACTTGCATCAGGGCCAAAAATACCTAGGTGGGACTCATTTTCCCAAGGTGGAAAATGAGTCCTAGACACTAAATATGGGCCACACAAGCCAGGAACACCTAAATTGTGATTGGTTACTAATTAGTGTCAGGATTATCCTAAATAAGATGCAATAAATGAGGCTTGTGAATGCAAAATAGGGCCAGTTAAAGAATAAGAAATCCCAAATTATTAATGACAAGCCTAGAGGAATGTGAAAGTGTGTTACAACAGTTTACAACACTCCAAATAAGGCAAGGTTAATATTAATTATGATTAAAATTATGTTTAGATTGATAAAACCCTAGAAAAGTGTGAAAGTGTGTTACAACACTTCACAACACTTTTGCAAGGCACCATTAAATTCCATTAGTTCACAAGGGCCCAAGACCTAACGTGAACGTGTTATCTAAATTATAACACTAAATCAAGGAAAAATTAAGCCAAAATCGACAAGGAGGACCCAAACAAGTGCAAAAAATGTCAAAGGATCCTTTTTTTGACACTATATTTAGCCCCCACTTTAGTGAGAGGATGAACCTGCTTCAAACTCACACCAAAGTAGAAAAGCACACACCAAGAGGGGTTCCAATGAACCAATGCTAGAAAGATGAGACAACAATAATCAAGAGGGGTGATCAAGCCCCCAGGATCAAGATCCCATGGCAAACCAAAGATAAGCACAAAGGAACACACATGAAAATGATATAAAGAAAAATGACAAGGATAATCATACACTACCAAAGATGAAAAAGAGAAAAAAAGAAAAGAAAGAAAGAATCAGATCAAGCTTTGACCATTTGTCCATCCAGATGTGGATCAGATCTAGGTTGTTTGTCTAGAAAACTGCATACTCACTCTAAGGCGATGGAACTCCTGGTTGTCCGCTGGGTGAGAAAAATACACTCATGGATGGTATGCACTCACACACATACAACTGGCTATGGGGAAATTCATGCCTCATATTGGGTTTCCCACTCAATCATACCAAAGTTATACCTCCTGATAACTTTAATAAGGTGCCACACAAAAAATGACTTTTCAAGCTTCATGAGGCAAGCAAAGTTTTGTATGCTTGGAACTCATGAGCAAACAAGATGGATCCACAGACATGCAAGCTGTATTATGCAAGGTGTCCATTAAAAATGAAAAACACAAAAATAGGAAATGTTCAAAGGAGTCTTGCTTAGTTCATGTGAGGTCTTTAACTTAGGGAACATTGTGCCTAATGTTTCCAAGAGAGGTCCAATCAAAGAATAGAAAATTTTCAAATTATGGGATGTAGTGTGTTGCATCAAGCCACTAAGAGGAATGTAATATGCTAAGAGAGATCATGCTCCTGAAGGACATCACACCCAATTTCATCCACAAAGCGACAAACGCATCATATGAAGTAAGAAGGCTGCACTAAGAACCAAGAAAAAAGGAAAAAATGAAAAAGAATAAAGTCGATGTATTCCCCCACTTTAAAGGAATTGATAGACACCATGCTGCATGAGCAATTACTTTAAAGTAGCAAATGAAAAATGAAAAAGAGAAGAAAGACATGAGAGCCAACTTGGAAAGCCCTATGCCAAGTCATGTTTCGGAGTAAAGTTGTATCATGCGAGAGAAAAAGAAAAGAAAGGGGTTGGCCCCAAAATGAAAACACCAAATACATAAGGGATCTATGGATTTGGGGTCAGTATGTTCTTTGCTACATTTTTTTTGTTTTTGAAGAGCTCAGAACTATCATCATCCCCCAAATACTCATAGAACTAGAAGAATGACACAAAGAGAGTGAAAACAAAGGAAAATATTTTGGGTCAACATGGAAGAGACATAGGGTATCTCAACGCCTTGCATCATCCCCAAAAGGAAAACACAAGACAAATGAAAAGAAAGGGAAAATGAAAAAAAGGAAAATCTTTTGGGTCAACATGAGAAGACATGAATGTCTCGATACCTTGCATCATCCCCAAAAGGAAAACACAAGAAAAAGATAAAGATGAAATGAAAAGGAAAGGAAAAAGAAAGCCTTTTGGGTCAACATGAAGGAGACATGAATGTATCGATGCCTTACATCATCCCAAAAAGGAAAACACAAGAAAAAGATAAAAAATGAAAAAGAAAAAGTGATGCACGACATAGAGAAGAATGAAGGTGCAGATAGAGGAATGTCACAAAGAGAGAGAATATCAAACAGAACATCACGGGGGATCACATTACGCACATGCAATCACATAAAAGAAAAAGAAAAAGAAAATGCAAAAAACTATTAAGGAAAATGCAAGTCAACCTATGAGCAATTCATCCACTTCCCAATCTCAATCTATATAAGTAGAAGGTAAATGATGAACCTAAGGGACAACGAAAAATGCATTACTACGACAAGGCTAACAATTGCTTGCTCCCAATGAGTGCGAGACAAGAATGAGTCGAGGTAGGTGATGGGAAAGGTCATGTAATGGTGAGAATAAAATATTCTACAACTATTACATAACAAGGGGTGAAGCAATATTAAGTTAGGCAATCACATGATGGAAATCATTTCCATCAATTTTTTTTTTTTTCAAAATTAACTAAAATGCATGAAATTCATCAGTACTGTGTCTGAGAACTCGATGATATGCACAATGTGGAGCTTTTGCATCTTTAGGATATAGAATTAATTTATTCATAGGTGGTAATTTTATCAGTTCTTTTTTCAAAAGAAATTGTAGTTTCCTTTCACTTTCGAGTGGTGGGCAATGAGACTTTAGTTTTTCTAACTTGTAAGGCCTCTTGTGTTTGCTAGATTCACCCTTCTCTCTAATTGAAGGAGGAGGACTTAAAGTGATCCTCTCATCCTTGTCATTGTTATGAGTGATTCGTTGTTCTTTAGGAAGAAGGACATTCAAATTAGGAGGGGAATCAAAGATCGCCGTACCATCATCTTGGAGCCTTAGATATTCTCTAGGAGGCTTGTTGTTACATGAGGGATATTGATATCCTAACCCCTTTGTGTTTTCATTTTTTGACCTTTTTGCTTTAAGAGTTGATGAAGTTCATGTTCACTTGTTGTATCACATCCTTGTTTGCTCAAGATTGTGAAACCTTTTCCATATGTTTCTTCAAGATTGATGGGAGTGTTTGTTATTTTGTTATCATAAAATGGTTGAGTGTTTTCTTGCTTAGAGGAACCAGGTTCACCTGTTGTAGGGAACTTAGGTTCAAATTTTGTTTTAGGATGAAAGTAACCAAACATCTAAAGAGGTGGCATTATAGGATGATTTGGTTGATTCATGGATGGATAAAAGGATGCATTAGCTTCAAGGTTATCAAGACAACCATTTAGGAACTTATTAATGATGTCATCATCTTCTCCAATGATGTCAACATCACGAGGAGGACATGCATTAGGAGTTGAGTCAACATGAGTGAGTTCAATGTAATTCGGGTCATTTCCAAAGGTACAACTTGAAACATCCACTAAGGACTTTAATGACATCCAAAGCTTGTTAAAGCACATATCCATGATGCAAATTTCAGATTGTAAACTATGCAACAATGTTGTAAATGCAATTTTGATTTTAAGCAATGCACAAGATGAATGAAATTAAGCTAGATGCAATGAATTGAATGAAACATAAAGTCTGCAAACTGAAACAAAAAGATAATAACAAAAAATAGAAGTTCAGAAATTGAATTGTAAATGCCAGAAAATGTAGTGAAAAATATGCAAAGGGACTGATTCACCCAAGGTGGCGAATGAGTCCCAGGGATGATTTTTTTTAATATTTTCAGAATTTTTGAATTGAATTTTATGCTTTTTATATTTTTTGATACAAATATGAGATGAAAATGCAGAATTTTACTATTTTTCAATGAAATTAAGTGCAATAATACAAGCTAAATGAGTTTTTCACTAATGCAAATTTGAAAACCCTAGAACGCAAATTGAACAATGCAAAACCTAATGCAAGCTAAATCTAGGATGTAAATACACTCCAAATAAGGAATATGATGCTCTATATGCAAGTTCACCAAAATGAAATAAAGAAAAATTGGTGGGGGTGCTTTTTTTTGCTTCTAGGGTTTTGGACCTAAAAGGAGAAAGACCAAAGACCAATTTTCAACCACTTCACTCAAGAACAAACCCTTGAGATTTCAATGCAAAGGGGATTTAAATCTAACAAAGGGAAGGTTCTAGGGATTGGATAACATCTAATAAGGGTTCACCACCAAGAAAATGCTCGGAAAAGAAAATGTTTGAAAACATAGTGTGATATACAAAATGACCTAGAAATGCAAGTAAAATGTAATAGAAAACTATGAAACTGGAAATGTGCACTTGGGAAACTGAAGAAGGTGGAGTGGAGGTTTGGAATCCTAAAGAATATGCTATTTGTGCTGATTGGGACTCATACTCCAACTTGGGTGAATTAGTCCAGTTTAAGGTAAATTGTGCCAAAATAGGTTTCAAACAAATGGGTACTCATATTTGCAAAAATCCCTGACAAATAGATACAGTGGGACTCATCCACCAATAGTGGTGAATCAGTCCACTTCTACTTTTCTGGAAATTCAAAACTGGATTTTGTAGCTCTTTGTCTACTTTTATGTTATTGATTCAAATCTGGGTCCGAAACTACAAAATTTAGCTTGTAGACCTTCTCTAAGCTTCTCCAAGGTTTGATGGAAACTTTGAAAACTCTTAGGCACTTGAAAACTTATCTCCATTTTCTCTTTTTGGAAAATATGCAACCTATCCCTGCAAATCACACACAAGAAGAGGGAAAAATGTTGTGGGGTTAGTGAATAGGGGTTTTCCTTGGTCAAACCCCTTGTTGGCATTTAAACCTTGAAATAGAATGAAATATGGAAAGAGAATGATGAATGGACAAATAGCAATGTTGAAAATCACCAAACCCTTGCAATTAAGTGCTACAAACATGTAAGTGATGGATCCAATGGATGTGGACTTGGAATCTTGCTTGATGTTGATAGATCTTGAATGTAATGTTTGCTTGGATCACAAATATCTACACCACAATTGCTAGCTCTAAAACAACATGATGCAAACAATCTTTGACATGATGAAAGAAACTTGAAGAATGCTCTATAATACTTGATAATCTTCCCTTGAAATGCCTTGAATGCTCATGTGAATGCTCAAATTCTCTTGTGAAATCAAACTTTCTATAAGGATGAATACTTGAAATATTGGGATGAAAATGAGTGAAAGAACCTTGTATTTATACATAATTATGCAAGAATTTCCAAAATTACAACACTACAAGACGACATTAGATCTAGGAGAATAAAATCCCACTGGAAATTTGATTTAAATTTGAATTTTGGTCACAGGGGACTCATTCGCGCAGGGTGGAAAATGAGTCCCATCACACGTAATGTGTGGGACCAAAAATCAAAAGTGTCTAGAAATGTGTGAAACCTGCATCAGGGCCAAAAAGACCTAGATGGGACTCATTCGCCCAAGGTGGAGAATGAGTCCCAGACACTAAATTTAGGCCACACAAGCCAGGAACACCTAAATTATGATTGGTTACTAATTGGTGTCTGGATTATCCTTGAAAAGACGTAATAAATGAGGCTTGTGGGTGCAAAATAGGGCCAATTAAAGTATAAGAAATCCAAAATTATTAATTACAAGCCTAGAGGAATGTGAAAGTGTGTTACAACACTCCAAATAAGGCAAGGTTAAGATTAATTATGATTAAAATTATGTTTAGATTGATAAAACCCCAAAAAAGTGTGAAAGTGTGTTACAATACTTCACAACACTTTTGCAAGGCACCATTAAATTCCATTAGTTCAAAAGGGCCCAAGACCTAATGTGAATGTGTTATCCACATTAAAACACTAAATCCGGTCAACATTAAGCAAAAATCCACAAGGAGGACCCAAACGAGTGCGAAGAATTTTGAAGGATTTTTTTTGACACTAAAGCTTCATTCTTAGTCATGTTATTGGTGCATTGAACATTCAAACTAAAAGTGAATTTATAATTTGTTTCATTAGGTGAGACCAATACAAATTTTGTACCATTTCCTTCTCTTGAACATGCATCATAAATATATATGTTCCAAATTTCATCATTTTCAAGATATTGACATGGAGGGAAAAATCAAGGTTTACCCTCTTTCCAAACTCATTGTCATAATACTTTAATGAAATAACTTGCTTTGATGTCAAAATAAAAAATATCATTCTAAGTTGAAATATTTTTTATTGGTGCAATTGGACTTATTTTCCATGTAATGGTGTGGTAGCAAAGTACAAGTTCATTTGAATGCTTGCACCTGTTGAATTTTCCCACTTCTTGGACAACCCATACCCTATTTTATAGGACAATCATATATGATTATTTCTATTTTTTGCTAAGGTATGTAGAAAATTTAACTTTAATATTATTAACTATCCCAATTACATTTACTTCATGATAATCTATGTAAATTTTTTTTCCAATATATGACTTAGATACTTATAGGCCAAGTTGTTTCATGACCTTTAGAGGCGTCACATTATTGGATGCTCCAAAGTCTAGCATACAATTGAGTACCAATCTATAATTTATCAATAAATAAGTGTAAAATGGATAAAATTTCTATTGGTTATTAGTGGAAAGTCTTACCAAATAAATTTCATTGGCCTCTTGGTTGTTAGCCTCATCTATCCCACTTTTAGGATCATACAAAACTTTACTAGGTTGTTAAAGAGTAATAGGGGAATTACTGCAAAGTAGTCCCCTCTTTGTGTTTATATATTCTTAACAATTACTTGACTAAAATTTGAACCTTCACTTGACTTAATACTTGATCCACATCAATAAATTGGCATGTGGGAAAGGGAGTAGATAATGGACTAGATACAACATTATTATCAAGTATAAATGCATTACCTAATCACAAGTAGAAACTTGTCATGTATTGATTTCCATTTCAACTTCCTTAGATCCATATATTTTTCTATTGACTTGCTATTTTCCTAGTTTTGTCTCACTTCAAATTATTTCCAACCACCTTCAGGATCTCCATGTTGTAAATTGGAACACCATCATTTTTAAAGATATATTTCTTTTGAAGGGATGCATTTGACACATACATTTTATGTTTGGGTGGTGAACTTCCTACAACCATTTTGGCACTTTGTTCTTTATTGTCACCCTTTTTATTTATCTTTTCCCATTTGTGTAGTTAACATTTCTAGGATAATAGTATCCCTACCTTGATCTTTTCCCTAAAATAAATGGGGTAATAAAAGAATATAATGCCCTAAAATCAAATAAAATAGAAACAATAATATCACCTGTCATACCTAGGGCCTCAATGATTGTGTCACGATGCTTAGCTTGGTAGTTCTCAATCACCACAAAGAGTTTGTGGGAATTTTTCACATCTCCAACTATTTTCTCAAAACCTTTTGCATGTTTTCCTCTAGTTATGAATCCATATGGGAACTCTTCAAATAAGTACCCCACACCATTGCACATATAGAAAGGAGCTCTCATCTACACCTATGTTTTATGAGTCCTACCAAAGTGTTATGTTCTATCCATATTGCAGCCACTGTGTCCTCATCGAAATGACTACTAAGAATGACCTAGAATTGTACAATATCCCTATGGTCATTGATCACAAGGACCCTATACTTTCCATGCCCTAGAGTGGCCACACTACAATCCCTATTGGGGCCAAGACCTTTGGCACTATTTTTGTGTTGACCTATGTGATTATAATGGTGGTCTAAATCATCCCTTCTATTGAGAAGAAGGTTTGTATAATCCTTGTTCTTGATGACCTAGGTTGTTGTTTCAAAAATAATCTTGTGCCTCAGAAGGCTTCTCCTAAATCTCCTTTTCTATAAGGGATTCATCCACAACAACCCCTAAAGGTTATCCAAATCAACCACGTAAATGAGACCTGTTATAGATGCATTCAAGCCCTTGATGAACCAGTTTATGAGAATATTCTCTTCATGTAAGTAATCAACATACTATAGTAGCTTTAAGAATTGACTCTGATATACTACACTATAGATATTCATCATTGATGTATGATCATGAAGCTCATCTATATGATGCTGACAAAAATTCTCTAATAAGTAGTGTGCCTTGAATATATCTAGAAATGTATCCCATGTGAGTGTGTCAAGATGGAGGTGATACTTGCATTCCTCCTAACGCCACCATGTGGAGGCAATGCCTCTCAAAATATATACTATAGTTTGTCCCTTTATGTCTCTCTCATACACACACAACCTAAAGCATCAATAAATAATCAACAACCAAGACTCACTTCCACTCCATCAGTAGATCCACTGAATGTAGGAGGTTGTAAATGTAAAATATCTATAATCTAGTCACTAGCATCATGGGATGCACTCACTACAATCTTGTCCCCCTGTTGGAGCTAGTTTTGAGACTCAAAGTGTGCTGAATCTACTCTTGCATCATCAATGTGTTCCTCCCAAACATGAGAATGACTCTTGGTGCACACATGACACTATGCAACTACTCCTCTCTGTGCTATGATAAATTTTCCTTAATGCTCTATTATGGTTTCTCTTCATGAGGAGCATCTCCTATTGGAGGTAGTCTCTCTTGGATAACCCCAAGGAGATTTTATAGAACTAGAAAGGATTTGTGGGTTCAAATTTTTTGGCTTCTATTTGATCCATGTAGCTCTACCCAAGTTGCTCTTGAATCACACACATGACTGTTCCCTTTCCTCATCCTAGGTGGCATCCTACATTGTAACATGCCACAAGATTAATCTTTCATTTTTCAAAATTTAATACCCGAAGTTTTTGATGTTGAAACCTATCTCTAATACCAAATTCCATGCCCAAAATTTTTGGCTCTTGGATAAAAACATAACATTTTTTTTGATAAAATTCTATGAAAGCATCTATCACATGTACATGTGGTAGATAAATTTGCACACCAAATGAAATTGCATGTGCGATATCATCACTAGCACATTTCCTAAGAACAGGTAGAAAAGAAAAGCACAAGCGAGTGTTGAATCATTCTTGCACATGCTTAAACAATGGTTGGTTAATCTAGATAGGTTTAGGTGTCCACCCACAACACACATCAATGGGAAGGCCACACATGGGTCAATCCCTATTATGTTCACTAGGAAGAAGTGAGGTAGTCATACCACAATTGCACGATTGAGAACCCTAATATACTAGTCATAAGATATAATCAAACCATAATTAACTTTATGAAGGTAAATGGACATTTAATGTACTAATAAGGTGGTAAATAAAACATTCCATAGTTAATAAGTCACTGGAAGGTTTTCCAATATATAACTATTTAGATAATTACTTGTAAAGCATTATAGTTTACTCAAAGATAAGTTGGTTCCTAATCTTAGGATACTAATTGCAATAATTTAGTCAAAATGCCCCCTTAGGCTTGATATTCAAGATGGTATAATTGTCCCAAGGTAAAAATTATTTGATTTAAACTTGATAATTTTACTACCATAATAATATGATTGCAAATTAGTCCTAAAATTGTATCAAGGTCAATAATAGATAATTATAATTATAATTTTAATGTCCTAACATTAAAATAGTTCAATATTTACTTGTTAAATGCGCATCTCAAAAAAATTGTTTTCAAATCTTCTAATTTTAAATTAAACCCTTGTATTATAAAACTCTCTCACATAAAATTTATTAACATTATCAAACAAAATAACTAGTTTCTACTATAATAAATAAAATTTCTTAAAATATATAACTTAATAATTTTAAAATTTTAGTCCCTTTTTTGATAAAATAGCATATATGAATAAATGTACGTATAATAAGAACAATTAAAATCCTTATTTCTAAAAAATAATAAAATACATATATATTCAATATATGTATTTATTATTTTTATTGTGAATAATTTAATTTCCTTACTTTGAAACCATTACAATTAACATGTATATTTATTATATAATATAAATATCATCTCTATATGATAAATAATACTAGTTTCTTATTAGTACTTATGGTAAGGCAATACTATTGCAATGGGTTTTGTTTTTCTTGTTTAACTAAATATTAATAAATTGTTTTTAAATCAATTATAAATAAAAAAATTATGAGTAAAAATAATAATAGTAAGAAGGTTTGACCAAAATATATTAATTTAATCTTAGTTTTAAAAATTAAAAATTTAAATTTATATCTTGTCACTTTATTGTATATTTATGTTTTAATTTTTTATAATATATTAAATAATTAATATAAATATAAGGTGCTATAAATGTGTCCCATCAAGCTAGAATATAGGTTTGCAACTATTTTGTCCCATCAAGCTAGAATATAGGCATGCAACCATTTTGTCTCATAAACTAGAATATAGGCAACTATTTTTTCCAATATCTTTAAATTTACATTATAATGATTAATATTTTATTTACCTAATTTTGATAATTATTAATATTAATGTGTCAATATTATGTTAAATTTATATTAATATATTAACATTTACAAAATATATTTAAATGTATCTTATAAGTCTTGCATTTTTTAATTGTTTATTATTATTTATGTTAAAATAACTTTACTAATTATTAACAAATTTATAAGTTACGAATAGGTAAATTAAATAATATTAATAAATGTTTTAGTAAAAACAATAGTTAGAAGGTTTGACCAAAATTTATTAATTTAATCTTAATTTTAAAAATTAAAAATTAAAATTTATATCTTATCATTATTATAAATCTTATTGCATATTTATATTTTAATTTATTAAATAATTAATATAAATAAGGGGTTATAAATGTGTCTCATCAAGCTAGAATATAAGCAACATGCAACCATTTTATATTATAAACTAGAATATAGACATGCAAACACTTTTTTTCAATATCTTAAAATTTATATTATAATAATTAATATTTTATTTACATAATTTTAATAAATATTAATATTGATGTATCAATGATTATGTTAAATTTGCTTTAATATATTAACATTTACAAAATACATTTAAATTGTTTCTTATAACTCTTGCATTTTTTTAATTGTTTATCATTATTATTTATCTTAAAATAACTTTACTATAATTAATAAATTTATTTTAAAATTATTCTTCATAAAATGTACAATTATTAAGATTTACATATTTTAAATAATTAGTATTAATGTGTTATATCTTATATAATGATTATGTAAAAAAATTAATACCTTTAACTTTTAATTTGTGTTTTGACTTTTTATTAATATATTACATATTATTAAAAAAATGGCACCCTCTCCTTTGAACGCTTTTGCGACTCCTGCGACCTCTGAACTAGTTCGTTGCATGCAATCCTCTGTGAAGGACGATGTCTTGGTGGGTTGCGGGGGTGCGACACTGGTTCTTGCACACTCTAAGGTGGATTTTAGGGCTTCCCTTTCTGGGTTTGGTCACTTGTGGGGTGGAAATGGAGGCCTTCTTCGATTTGCTTCTTAGTTGGAATCTCGAATGGGTGATTTTTTTTCGTGCTTGGAAGATGGCAGAATGTGTAATGTAGTATGTTTTGCAGTGGTTGGCAATTCGAAGCTAGGTGATGGTTGCGTAGTTGGGTGTGGCTCAAAGAAAAGTTTTGTGGATGCCCTAGTTGTACGCCCCCTTTCTCCATGATGCCACTGGGTGGAGGGTAAATTCAGTTTGCGGGCTTCTGGTCCTTCCCCTTCCAAACATAATTTTGATACTCATAAGTCGAACGGCAACACTTCTTTGAACCCACCCTTTGTTGTTCGACATTCATCCTCTGCTCTAAAGATCTGCCTAGATGACTTTGCCTATGGCAGAGAAGAATTTTTGGTGGAACATGCTCTGATTTTCCGATTTATGAAGGTTTGGCCTAAACTTTGTGATCTCCATTCATGGATTGATGCAAATTGGAAAAACTATTTGGAAGACAAGATTAGTATCTACCCATGTGCAAAGGGGTTTTTTATTTTAGAATTCGAATCTATGGAAGACAAAGAAATGGTGCTCAACACTGGCCCATGGTTTTTTCATGGTAATTTTTTATGCATGAAACCCTGGTTTCCTTCATTCGATCCACGTACAGAGTCTTTTTGACAATTTTCCTATGGGTTCGCTTACCCTACCTCCCATTACAATTCTGGGAAATTGATTGCTTGAAAACGATTGGCAATGGCTTGGGGAAATATCACCGCTTATCAAATGAGACAATCAAATATGAAAACTTGACTTTTCTCACCTGTGTGTTGAGATGGATGTCTCAAAACGTCTACCAAAATATATTTTTCTCAAAGTTGGAAAGAGACGATGGTGCCAACCAATTGATTATGAAAAGATAGCATTCAGATGCAGATTCTACTTTGCCACAGACCATGGTACTGCTCAGTGTAGAAGAAGACATGTTGGCAAGCATGCCAATGATGCTCCCATGTGTAATCCCACATGGTGGGACGGGGCTGATTCTCACTACTATGTTGTTTCTCCTTCTTCAAAGCCTGCAACTCCTTCCTCTCCCACTTCTTTGCGCTCAGATCCTACCCCGCCCCCCAAATTGAATATTGTTTGTGCTTCTGATTCTACTCTTCCCTTGGTGGTATCCAACACTTCATCTTATCCTCCTGTGGCAATTTCGCAAGGAAAATTTTATGTTGCAAGCACAACAAACACCTTTATATCTTCTCCAAAGATTACATAGCGGGGCTCCCTTGAAAGTGTCGAGGTTTCCTCTATATCTTCTACAGCTATTTGCAATGATGAAGAGATGAATAGGTATGAGTGTAAAAATCTGATCCCCACCTCCGAGATAGAACATGATTGGATTGAAGTAAGGTGGAAGAAACCTTTTCCCTCTATCCAGACGACTTTAAAATCTGCAAAGAATAGGATTTAATGTTTATCATGTGAGTTGTTGGTTTGGTCTGCCCATTTTTGGGTCATCTTGTGCTGCACCCTTGGTGGAAAGGGCATGCATTTATTCTCTTTTTTAGATTCGTTATTTATGGGAGTTGTCCCCTTGACAATACTTACCTATAAATTTATATATATATATATATATATTACATATTATTTTTCTATTTATAAAAAATATATCTTTAGGAATTATTTATGTTTTTATTAATATTATTAATATAAAAAATTATAATATATAATATATACTATGTAGTATCCTAAAATACTATAATTAAAAATCATACATTTAATTTTATGCACATTAATAAAACTTACATTTAATTTTTTCAACCTTACAATTTACTATAATCACAATAGTGCAAAGGAAAGTACTCGTCACTTGTTAGTACCTAAAACCTATTCATGCACCATGAATATCCTCTTGAATCAACATATTTAGCCTATTGACATAGTCACTAGGAAGATGCTCCCAATCATCAATCTTCCAACCACCCCTAACCTCTGAAGCCCATTTAGAAAGACAATCTGCCACATTGTTCCACTCCCTCAGAATATGAACAAAGGAGACCATCTCAAGTGAAATTCTTAATTTTAGAATCTACTACATAGTCGAAGACAATTGCCAATTCACTCCATCAACCAGGCTTTGCTTGTTTAACAAATTAATCACAATTTGAGAATCCTATTACAAATAACCTTGCATCAACCAAAAGAACAAGCCTTTTCTAGAGAATTTTTTTTGCAAGAGTCTCCATGATACTTGGAGAATAAGAATAAGGCATCCCCAAAGCTATCTCTCCCCACACCACCTACACTAGTATAACCCATATTTCCCCTGAAAGAGCCATCAATATGAATTTTCAAAATCCTAGTAGGAGGTGGGGACCACCTACCTTCTCTCTAGATCTTGCAATAGGGATTTTTCCTCCCTTTGGAACATGCCCTCTTTAATCTTAGCCCATTCAAACCCAAACCTTGAAGCAACACAACATCTCCTGCATCTAGAGGAGTTCCAAACTCATAATTAGTTGAAATAGTCTCCTTAATCATACCAAGAATCCATTGCAAAACTTGCAAAACCATCAGCTTTTTATCTTGAAAAAATCCTATGATTCCTCTCTAGCTAAATTTGCAAGAGAATGCACAAAGGCCCAATAGTCCAATCCATCTGAAGAGGGAAATAATGAGTTAGGGGTCTCCCCAAAGTCCTCCAAAATTCAATAATGGAAAGAGTGTGCACACAAGAGTGTCTCCACACTAACTACCATAGGTGCTAGATATATCTGGAGAAGGCACATTGGAAGAAAAAATGTGAGGAAGATTCCTCACTACTACAAAAAAGGAAACATATGGAGGGACCCTAAAAGCCTCTCTTCAAAATATTATCCCAAGTAAGATAGCTATTATGAGCAACTAACCATAAGAATAAGTTACACTTAGGCCAAACAAACTTATTTGAAACATATTTCCACCAAGGGGCTTCAACCTCCCCATATTTCCTTCTATCCAATTCATGGTACCCAGTTGCCATCAAGTAAAACTATTTCAAATCAGGAGCCCATGCCAAGACAACCTTATGTTGCAAAGAGCTGCAAACTCTCTTTGCAAGAATCCTAGCCAATTCAACACAATCCTCCTCTGAACCCCCCCGAGGGCCACAAGTGAGACCCTTTCCATTGAATCACCTCCACTTGAATGAGTCGTTCCACAAATTTGAAATAACTCACCTTCTTCCATCTAACCTCCTGAAATTGCAAGCCCAATTTATGAAAATAAGAATGAGTGGAAGATATTGGGGGTGACCATCCTAGGAATCTAGCCAAAAAAGAGCATCCTCACCCTTCTGACGATTCTAGAACAAACCCTACTTGATTAAGCTTGCTCCTGTTTTAAGTGTATCCCAAATCATAGACCCCTTATCATCCAAGGAGTATAGATATGAATATCTTTACCCTCAACTCCTCTCAAATATTTATCATTGAGGATTTTGGCCCAATGTTGATCCAGATTAGTACACCATCGTTAATAGAGGTTGGCAGCCAGAGCTTGACTAGTAATAGCCACATTTTGAAGCCCCAGACCACCCTGTTGAATAGGCCTACATATAGAGTCCTACTTAACTAGACTCCACTTCTTAGAATCCAATCTAGCTTCCCAAAGAACTTTCTAGAGAGTGCATCAAGCTCTCTAATAAAAACCTGTAGGAGCAACTTGAACCATACACCTATAGTTAGGAAGTGCCTCAACCATAGCATTTAGGAGCATAATCCTCCCAATAAAGGACAACCACATGCAATTCTAATGATTTACATAACACCTAAACTTATCCAAAACAAATTGCTAGGTACCCCTTGGCAAAGGGGGCACAAAAGGAGGAGCACCCAGATACACAAAGGGGAGATTACCTATATGAAATCTAAGAATGCGAGAAATCCTAGATTGAATAAGTGGAGGAGCGTTGAAGAAGAATATCAAAGTCTTAACTTCATTAATCCTCTGACTAGAAGTAGTAAGATAAGTATCAAGAGCCCACCTAAAATTACTCACTTCCCTAATTGTGGTAACACCCAAGAGCGTAGTGTCATCCACAAACTGAAGATGGGACTAAGGAGGAAAATCTTCACCTCAACACCACCTGTGAATAATCCCTTGACTCTAGTGGGCCTTTGAAATCCTCCCTAAACCTTTGGCCATAATAATGAAAAGATAGGGGGGAAGGGGGTTACCTTTCCTAAGGCCCCTAGAAGCACTAAATAGAGAAGAAGGCACACCATTAATCAGCACAAAGTATGACACCGAAGTGAGAAAACTCATCACCCAATTAATCCATTCCTCGTCAAACCTGAAAGCATCAAGAACCTTATGCAGGAAATACCATTTGACCCTGTCATAAGCCTTAGCCATGTCCAATTTGATGAACATGTCCTTCTCTTTAGATACTGCCATGGAATGGATAGCCTTAGTAGCAATAACTACACCATCTTGAATATGTCTATCAGCCACAAAACCTCCCTTCTTCTTCGAGATAATTTTAGCCAACCAAGGCTTCAGTCTCTCTACAATCAGCTTAGAGATGATCTTTTAGATTACATTACAAAGGGAATTTGGTCAAAAAAGGTCTAGAGAATTTGCACCCTCTCTTTTGGGGATAAGAGCTAGGAATTGGAATTCATGGCTTTCAATATTTTCTTACTATTATGTGATTCTTGCACAACCTCTAAAAGATCCCATTTAATAGTCTCCCACAATTCTTGAAAAAACTCAACAATAAACCCATCCGGACCTAAGGCCTTCCCTTTTTTCATACTGAAAGCAACCACCTCTAGCTCCTCTAGGGAAATGGGTGGAGTGTTCAACATTAACTTCAAAGGGAACCACATAAGGAATACAAGCCAAAACCTATTTCACTTCCTCCAAATCCTCAAGAGAATCCTTTGTGAATAAAGAAGAAAAATATTGAGTGGCCTCTTGAGAAACATCTTGGAAAGAAGATAACTGAACACCCTAAGAGGAGACAATAGAAGAAATTAAATTCCCATGTCCCCTAGCTTTGAAAGAGTTAAAGAAGAAAGTAGTGTTCCTATCTCCCTCTTGAAGCCAATCAATCCTTGAATTTTTCTTCCAAAACAACTCCTCCCTAGTTCTCATTCATATAGAAGCTCCAAAGACTCCACTTTAGCTTTAAGGTACTCCTGAGTAATACCTTAGTCCCTCATCTGTCTAGAGATGATATCCATCTAATTTTTAGCTATATATTTTTCCTTAAAGACATTCCCAAAGTATTCCCTATTCCACTTTTTTAGCTGAAATTTCACAAACTGGGGCCTTTTGACAAAGGTATACATGGTTGTCCCATATGGAGGAAATCCTCTAGTCCACCAATATTTTTATAAGGTTTCGTAAGGAAGGCTATCACAACCACATCAATTGGAATTTGAAAGAAGAATTATTAACACTATCCTGTCCATGCAAAAAAAAAAAATATAGGTCAATGGTTTGAACCCCTCCAATCAAGGATTTCTAAACTGGAGATCCACTAATTTCCAATCCAAAAACTAAGAAACCAAGAACCTTTCCAGCCTCTCAAAGATAGAATCCACACCACACCTCATATTACTCCAAGTGAAAAAACGATTGAGAGGCTTTATATCAATCAAGTTTAGTAGGGTTATATAATTTCTAAACATTGAAAAAGAGGGCTCCAGATGGTCCACCCCTCCCTTCTTTTCATCCAAACTAAGAATAGAATTAAAATCCCCAGCCACAACCCAAGGAAATAAAGGAACTAAAGATCTCACATACCTTATATGGTCCCATAGGTGAAGCTTGCTAACCAATCAGAGTGTAGACATTAAAGAATAGTAAAATTTCTCCAAAATAAAAGCTTGAAGCCACCATGGATAGGGAATTCCTACCCATGACCCACCATAGGGGGAGATCTTTTGCTTGTCCCAAAGACATGCAATCCACCAGCACCATCCAATGCCCCAATGCACTGACACTGACCATGATACCAAAACTTAAAGGATAGCTTAACCATACCCTCAACTGAAAACTTAGTTTCTTGAATAAACATAACATCAAGGGAATGAGCCTTGATCATTTCCTAAACAACCTTTTGTTGAGGGATGTTGTTCAACCCCCTTATGTTCCAAGAGAGAATAATTATTTTTGGGGATTATAAAAATGGGAGTCAAGAGGTTTAATAGAACTTGACTCCAAATTCTCACCCATCATCTTGATCTTATCTTGGTCTTTCTTCCTCCCTACCTTGGAAGACTTATCTATGTTCCCCTTCTTGAAATTCTTCTGGTGCAATCCAAATGAAGAAGAGAACAAGCAACCCTATCAGGATCCTAAGTCACAACCATTGGTTATGAATCCAAATGATCCACAATTGGACCAGCTTCCACTTCAACCTCTACTATAATAACTAGTAAAATATAATGCTCTAGAATAAAACTCAAAACCATCAATGAATTAGTACCCAAATCCACTACAATATTACCACTCCCATCCTTTTTGGAAGTCAACTACTCCATAAAAGACTCAGCAAAAATACCCTTATCGGGAACATCCATTTGTTGATCCAAGTCTTCTAAGGCCTCAAACTAGTTAAAATTTGCATCCTCTTGCCTATCCTTAAGAGTTCTTTTTTCTCCTTCCTTTATTGCAAGATTTTATTGGAACAAAATCCTCCTTATCTATATCCTCTTCAGACATAGAGGCTTTTCCTTCATCTCTTAATGGCATTGAGTGAGGAGGCATCCTAGTAGAAGCCCCATTAGAAGAAGTACCAGAGACCTTAAGATTAGGAAATTTTTGCTGCAGGTGACCATATTCATGGTAGAATTGGCACCAAAAAGGTAAAGTCTCGTGGTCCAATTGTTGAATCCATGAAGTGGACCCAAATTGAAATTCTAACAAATCAAGTAGTAGGTTATTTAAATCAATCTCCACACACATATAGGCCAAAGAGAGAGCCCTCCTCTCCAATGTCTATTGTGACAACCCCCCACTGGCTTACCTAACAAAAGTGAAATCATGTGCAAAATATCATTTCTCTACAACTCTACTACAAGCCAGGGAAGATGCACCCAAACTAGAACCCTCAATGGAAGATCTCCAGCCAAATTAAATCTAGTGTGCCAAGGTTTTAAGAACAACCCCACTTGATTGTAAAAGTAGGTACCTCCCTCAAAAGATTTATTACGATCTACCAGGAATGAAGAAACCACCATAAAATAGCCATTCACAACATGAAACACCTCCATGTCTCCCTTCGAGTTCCAAGTCTGGTGGGCCCAAGATTCAAGAAATGAGAGACCCTGATTCCCATGACTTATAAATTAATGTATGATTCCTCAAATACTCAACATCTTCTGCAATAGATTCCAGTTGGATAACCAAAAATCTAGGAGAGTCTCACTCTTAGCCAAGCATCCATTCACCTTCGAAATCCGAGAGAAACCACTCCGCAAAGATCCCACACCATTTGAATGATTGAATGAAAAATTAGCAACCATAGCATGACTAGACAGGGAGAAATCAACCCCCAATTCCGCATCCAAAAGGGACATAACACCAGAGCCCTTAGGAGCATCAACTGACTCCATGCATAGCCCCGAACTTGAACCAAACACCATGCAAGCACAACCCAAAAGATAGAAAAGAAGGAAAGAAAAATATAGAAAAAATAAAGACCTAGACCCTCTAATTGTAGAAAATAACCCACCCCAACAACACACACACCCAACAACGCTTAACACCACCTTCCCAAATGCATGCACAAGGAATGAGAGAGCATGCATAGTGCAACCTGCTACTAGTTGTGCACCTGCAAAACCCCTACCATTGTAATCTTCAACACCCGTTCCATCTACTTGCTCAATATCGAAGAAAACCTCATCAACAATACTATTGCAATGAGTTCTATTTTTTATTTAGTTAGTTATTAATAAGTTGTTTTTGAACTACTTAAAAAGTAAAAAAAATATCTTTTGAAATAAAATTTAATTTTCCTAAAGTGAACATGTAAAATATTTAACTTTATAAATTTTAGAAATTATTTCTTGAAAATGGTTGGCTATTATTTTTTAGGTGTTATTTTTCCATTTTCTTAGGAATGAGTTTTTCCTTACTTCCATATGTATTTTAAGCTATAAATAGGTAAATTAAATAATAAAGGTGAAGTATTATTTTACATTTTTTTAAGAATTATTTTATTAATTTAATTTAAACAAACTTAAGAGTTGGATTTTAGATGACCAATTTACATTATTAATTAAAAATTTATATTTTATATTAAAATAACATTAATAATAGAGAATAGTGCAATGGGCAAGACTGTGGAGCACAGGCAAGAAAAGAAAGATTTTGAATCTCTGAACAATGGAGCAGGCTGTGCAGTAGGATTTGAGGAATCCCAGGTAGAATTGACACATGTTCCAGGTGAGGAGAAAGGTAAGGATGAATCAGATGAGAAGGACACCAGAAGCAACATTTAGGTGGACTCGGGAGGGAAGAAAAATTTGGGGGGCACCCCTGATGGAAAAAAAAGGAAAAAAACCAATGAAGTGGTAGGGACCATTGATAGGGAAGGAGAAAAGTGCAAACCTTGGTCTTCGTTGTTTGGTGTTAAACCAAATGGAATGTCAGTCTTCCCTCTAGTGCATAATTTTTCTAACCCAGTGAAAGGTAAGTTTTCCATCTGTATGCTTGATCTGATTATTGATCATAATATTGCTTTGATGGACAAAGTTTTGGTCGGTAAGTTTATGGGCCCTAGACCAAATGTTGAGGTGGTTAGGGAGTTTGTCAAAAATAAGTGAAGAATCAATGGTAAGGTCACAGTGGCCACTCTTCCTAGAGGTTTCTTTGCTTTTGAGTTCACCTGCAAGGAGGACATATTGGCTGTGAGGAGTGGTGGACCTTGGGTCATAGGAAAATCTTCCTTGGCCCTTAAGAAATGGACCTCTCATTTGGATCTCTTTGATTCCATTTTTGAAAACGTTTCAGTTTGTGCTAGACTCCTGGGTCTCCCTCTGGAATATTGGAATGAGGACGTCTTCAATGGAATTGCTAATTGTTTTGGAGAGCTTTTGTTTATTGACCCTATGACAACAACTAGAAAGCGGTTGGTTTTTGCACGAATCTGTGTGGGAGTTTCACAAAATGCCGACCTCCCTTCTTCAATAGATATCCAATATAAGTTGGGAACTTGGATGCAAGCTATAGAGTTTGAGTCCATTCCCTTTGCTTGCTTTAAGTGCAGAAAAATGGGGCATTGGGCTAAGAAATTCCCATTAAATGCCAGCAAAGACAAAGAAAATCTCCAGTCTAACCCTAATATTGTGTGGAGAAAGAAGCCTGAAGGGGAAGGGCAAGCAAGCAATACCAATACCCTTAATGAGGAATCTGGAAAGAAATTTGAAGCTCAGAGGAATACCACTGGAATCAATGGTGAAACAGAACCCAAGGAATATGATGTTCAGAGAAATCAGCAAATAGGGGTAGAAAGTATTTATGGTTCAAAGGAAGAAGAAGAAGAAATCTTGGAGAATGTTGGGAATGTTAAAAGGGATTAGGACTTTGTTTCTTCCACTCTTGATATTTTATTAGAAGGAAAAGATAATGGGGATCCTAGTCTAGAGGATATTCCTATCCAAGGTTTGTCTCTGGACATTGGCATTCCTATCCTAGCTACTACTTATGTAGAATTTTTCCCTTCGAGTGACCCTCTTAAACTCTGGGAAAAAAACTACTTCGGAGTTTTTCAAGGACACCTTTGAGAATTTGAGCCAGAATATTGAACTTTCAAGTGACAATTTGAACCAGCTCAGGAATGGCCAGATGGATACTCTCTCCTGGGAGCAAAGAAGAATATATGATAAGGAATGGGAATCTGGGAGAGAGTTAGAGAGTCAAGAAGATACTGATTGGGAAGAAGTCCTCTCTCAATCAAAGAAAAATAAGGGGAGAAGTAAACAACATAATACTCTGAGTGGAGTTGTTACCCAAACAAGAGCAAAGGCGGATTGTGGTGCTACTAAGTATAGCCAAGGAAGAAGGTCGGGTAAATGGAAAAGAGAGCATGAAATCTTTCAGGAAATAGCGGATGGTGTTCAAAAGACCATTCCATAGATTCTCCAATCCCTTGGTAAGATATGAAGATTATGTCTTGGAATATAAGAGGGCTTAATAGCCTTCATAAGATGGATGTTTTGCATAACTTTGTTAGGGATCATAAACCTGATATTCTTCTCATCTAAGAAACTAAAATGTCTAAAGATAAGGTGGAGAAGATTAAAATGTTTCAAAACTATGGAATCCAAGGCAATAGTTCAGATGGTGCATCAAGAGGAATTGCTACTTTTTGGAACCAAAACTTTATTAAAGGGGAACCTTTGCTAGAGAGCACTAAATGTGGCTACTAAATTCACACATATCAAAGACAATTTTAGCTGGATTCAGTCGAATATCTATGCTCCTAGTGGGAAAGGAGCCATAAAATATTTCTAGAATGAGCTCTCTTCATTCTGTAGGATCTTTAATAATGACCACTGGGTTGTAATGGGTGACTTTAACACACCCCTTATGAATGAAGAGAAATTTGGAGGATCTCAGGTGAATTCAGAGAGTAAATATGATCTTTTGGACTTCATCAACAATAAGGCGTTGATTGATCTTGATTTGCAAGGAGCCATTTATACCTAGTTGAATAGAAGAATTGGTAAGGAACTGATTCAAGTAAGGTTAGATAGAACTTTAATTTCTGATCAGTGGCTTATAAACTATTGTTTCTCTCTTAAAGCTCTTTCTAGAGTGGGTTATGATCACTTTCGTATAAGTTTTGTGGTGGACCCTATAAAGTTGAAGATGAACTCTCCCTTTAGATTTGAAAGAATGTAGCTATCCCACCCCCATATTTTTGACGAAATCAGAAAATGGTGGAATAATGATGTTTCAGGAACTGCTATGTTCAAAATTGCTAAGAATTTGCGGGAAGTCAAACACAAATTAAGAAGCTGGAAAAAAGAGTCCTTTGGAAACATCTTTGGCATTAAATCTGAACTTCAAATGGATCTTGCGGAGATCCAAGATAAAATTCAGAGGGAAGGATACATAGAAAATAATAGGGCAAAAGAAAATGAGGTGTTGGTGAAGTTGCATGATATTATAGCTAAAGAGGAGGAGTTCTGGAGGCAGAGATCTAGAGTGTTGTGGCTCTCAGCTGGAGATAGAAACACCAGGTACTTTCATCTATTTTCCTCAAAACATAGGGCTTCCAATAGAATTTCTCACATAGAAGTTAATGGCATGAGATATGAGGAAGAGGAAGACATCAAAAGGCAAGTTGTCCTCTTCTTTAACAACCTTCTCTCGGCGAATGAGGAAGTCAACCATAATGACCAAGATTTTCTGTTAGAGGCTATCCCTAACATTGTTGGGATGGAAGATAATGATAATTTTTCAGCCATCCCCTCTAGGGAGGAAATTATGAAAGTTGTCTTTTCTTTTGAAGGAAATAAGGCCCCTGGCCCTAATGGGTTTCTTATGTTCTTTTTTCAATGGTTTTGTGAGATTGTTGAAAAGGATGTTGTGAATGTTGTTAAGGAATTCTTTGGATCCTAAAGTCTTCTTAAGGAATTAAATGCTACTTTTCTAGTCCTTGTTCCCAAGAAACCAGGGGCTATGGAGTTTGAGGCATTTAGGCCTATTAGTCTACAACTCTTTCTATAAAATCATATCTAAGGTTTTGACGTCAATGATCCTTACTATCCTTCCTTCGCTGATATCCCCTCAACCTAATGGTTTTGTTCCAGGAAGGAAAATCTTAGACTCTATAGTTACTATCCATGACAATATCCATTCACTTGTGGAGTCTAAAATTGAAGGGTTTCTTCTTAAGCTTGATATTTCCAAAGCTTATGACCATGTTGACTAGGAATTTTTATTCAAAATTCTTAGGGTGTTTGGTTTTAGCAGCAGAGTCATTTAGTTGGTGAAACAGTTGGTTACTACTGTCTCCACCTCTATCATTGTGAATGGATTTCCTTCAAGATTCTTTCAGAATTCAAGAGGCCTAAGACAAGGTGATCCTATCTCTCCTATCTTGTTCACAATCATGGCTAAGAGCTTGGGAAGGAATCTTAAAAGTTTGATTGAACAGAGGTCTCTTGCTAGTCTAAGTCCTTCTTCTACTAATTTGATTTGTTCTCACCAATAGTTTGTTGATGATACTATGTTGATGGGAAGATCAATGGTGACTGAGGCTAAGATTTTGAAAAAAGCTTTGGATGTGTATGAGAAGGTGACTGGGAAGATGGTCAACAAACAGAAGAGCTCCCTTTTTTTCTTTAATACCCCTGAGCATAGACAGGTCAAGATTGGAAGAATCCTTGGTTGTAGAGTGGAATCCTTACCCTCTACTTATCTTGGACTATCTCTATGCCTTAGACCTTTGGATTCCTTTTGGTGTTCGCTGGTTGATAGGTTCAGTAAGAAGTTGGTAGGATGGAAAGGAGCTCTTTTGATCCAAGTTGGAAAAATTCAACTCCTCAAAGCTTATCTTCAAAATCTCCCAGTTTATGAATTAAGCCTTTTCAAAATTCTTGCTAAATATGCAGAGGCCATTGAAAAGATCCAAAAAAGATTCCTTTGGTCTGGTGTGGAGGAGAGAAAGAGGATGCCTCTTATAGGATGGGATTTGGTTTGCAGACTAAAAAACTTGGGAGGTTTAGGTCTTAGAAAAATCAGAATGATTAATATGACTCTTCTTGCTAAACAAATTTGGAGATCCTTCTTGTCTGTTGGAGAATGGCATGATTGCTGGTAGAAATATTTTGGATTCAGGGGTTGGATGGCACATTAGAAGTAGAAATATTGCTAGATTCTGGGAGGATAGATGGCTTTTTAAGGATCCCCTAATCAAAATTGAAAGATTCAATAAATGGGCTGAGTTTTGCAAAGCAACCTTTGGAGAGTATGTTAAAGATTATTGGAGTGAAGGAGATTGGGTGGATTTGTGTGTGTTTAGTTAGGATTTGGTTTAGCTTCAATCTTCCTTAAGAGCTGTTAGATTGGGATAGATTCATCAGGATGATCATCTTGTTTGGATGCACAACCCTTCAAGTAGCTACTCTATCTCTTCAGTTGTTTCTCTGTTGTCCATTTCTCAAGCCCCCCTCCTTTCTGGTCTAAAGCGTGGATAAAACACTTGACTCCTAAAGTCAACATTTTTTTCTAGATTCTACTTCAAAATAAGGTGCTTACGGTGGATAGTATTTGCAAACGGGGATTACAAATCCCCAACAGCTGTTACCTTTGTAAGAGTGAGATGGAGTCAGCTAACCATCTATTTCTCCACTGTTTGTTTGTTGCTACAATCTGGGGAAAAAATTTAGCCCTCTGGAATATTTCTTGGGTGTTCCCCCTATCCATTGAAGATTTCTTTTCACAATGGAAAGCTCCATCTTAAAATCCTTTCATTCGAAGGTTATGGGCTTTTATTTTCTCTTTTGTTGTTTGGGGAGTGTGGAAAGAATGTAATAACAGACTTTTCAGGGATAAGGAGTTGTCGGAGACTAATGTTTTAAAAAAAAAAAAGGATTATAAAGGAAAACTTCAATGTTATTCCCCAAAAATCTCTTAATCTTGAAGTTGTGGTGTGCACTCCCTATGATCTAATGATATCCAAGGATTGGAATATCAAAATGGATGTTTCTAAGGCATCCAAGCTAGCTAAGAAAAGAAGGGAGGGTGTGTGTTGGACCTTTCCTCCTAATGGTTGGACTAAAGCCAACTTTGATGGTGCTAGGAAGGGCAATCTAGGGATGGCTGAAAGTGGTGGTGTGCTAAGGGACTCAAATGGTAACTTTATGGTGGCTATGGCCATTTCCCTAGGTCATCAAACCAACCATGTGGCAGAGGCAATATGAGTTTTTCAAGTTTTAAATTTAGCTCAAAATTTGAATATAAAATATTTATGGCTTGAAGGGGACTCCAAAAACATCATTGACTATCTCCTAGGTAGGACCCCTCCCTCTTGGACTATTAAGAATTGGATTGAAGAATAAATATCTATCTTAGTCAAGTTCGATAAAGTTAAAATCTCCCACGTCTATAGGGAAGCTAACAATGTCACAGATTACTTTGTGAATGAGGGGCTTAAGAGGGGAGGGTTGAAAATGTGGCATAATTTACGAGACTTGGGAGTTGAAGTTAGGGCCTTATTAGATTATGATGTTATGCATGGTAAAGAGGCAAGTATCTTTAATGATGATAGGGAAAAGAGCTAAGTACATCAAAATCAAGAGATTTGATGGGGTTGTGTCAAATAACTTAGCTGGTCATAAAAAGTGACACGCTTTGTGGGTTCATTGGAATGGCTGCGTAAATTTGCAACAGGTTTTCGGCATTGGTAGAGATTGCAGTGAGGTGTATATGAATATGGGGGGGATAGGAAAAGAATCAAGCCTAAAAGCTACAAAATGCATACAAGGAATGCTAAGGTCTGGACACAGGTTGAGCGAGGTGGTTTGGTTCCATTACTGGAAAAAATTCATGGGCCTAATCCTATGGCTATTGATTACTTTGATAAGAACTAGAATAATGGAGAAATAATCCTCTTTGGGAGAAAGGTGAAACTGGATGAGCAAATCGTAGGAGAGGTGACTGGAATGTTCACTGAGGGCATGAAGTTTTATTGTGACAGAAGGTTTTCAGACGAGGCGGTAATCAAATTCCCTAAGAAAGAAAAGGAGAAAATGAAACTAGTCTAAATTTCCAACAGTTATTTTGAAATCGACACCATCAAGGTGATTTGGAGAAAGGTGTTTCGTGTCATAATGGAGTATATTACCTTGGACGGGAGATTCACTAGAGTTTATGGTCATCACTTTGCTATCCTTAACCACTTTCGCCATAAGGTACAAATTTCTCTGGCTCATTATTTGTTTTGTTCATTGAGCAATAGCCTTGAGGACTACAAGAAAAATCCCAGGAGATACCCTATTCTTCATCCTAGTCTTATTAGGTTAATCTATGAACATTTTCAAAGCCTTCTAGCTCTATCTAAACCAATTGCCTCCACGACATTTGAGGACTATGATACGGATAGTGAGGGTTCGTAGATTCATTCTAAGCCTAACCCAGAGAGAATTGTTGGAGCCCATCCATCCCATGTCCTGTCTAGCAAGAAAACTTAGCTTTGTAAACCCCATCTCGCGAAATATAACCTTGAGATTTACCCTAGCTACTCGATTCCTTTAAAGAATCCCGCTCTCAAGGGTTCCCCTGCCAATAAGTTGGTTTCCTACTCTACAGACTCTCTGGAGGACAAAACTGTGAACCCTGAAGCTAGCAGAAACTTTGTCTCTACCCCTCCTTCCTCTTTTAGAGATGATGGTACCAGATTCCCCAGCTCCCCTAACCCAGATGATTTAAACCTCATTTTAGATCAGGATCATTCTGGAGATATCCTTGCCTTTGCTAGAAGTGGCATTGGTGATATTTTCAGGGTTATGAAATGGGCCTATCAAGAAATTAATGATCTTAATCTTAGAAATAGGGTTCTAAAAAGCAAGTTGGAGGAACTAAAATTTAAGCTGTCAGCTCTGAGCAATGAGGAAGGAAAATAGAAAAAGAACGAAACTGGAATAGGAGATTATGACATTGAGGACAAGTATAAGACTCTGGAAGGTGAAATTGTTAAATTAAAAAAACACATGAAAACTGTTGTGGAACAAAACCATAGAATGGCAAGGCACAATGCCATTATCATCAATGCAATGTCTGAAAAGTTGGAAAAGTCACAACAGGGCTCGTTGGTTGTTGATTTGGAAGAGGACAAGGAAAAAAAAAAGAATGAGGACCAAGGAATATTGAAGAGGACTTGTGCCAACCTTAAGAGGAAAGCACCTCCTACTACCCAAATGGTCCAAATCTTAAAGAGGGGGGTTCAAGAAATGAACGACATGGAAGCTAAGACAATGAAAAATTTAAAGTCCCAAGTTTAGTCATTGTTGGTGTTTTGTCTGGTCTTTTTGGGTCTTTTTTGTAGCCCTTGCTAGCTTTTTTTGGTGGCTATGGCTTTGTCTTTTTGTTGTTCTCTTTACAACCTCTTTGTTTACGAGGTCTTTGATGATCTTTTCTTTTGTTTGTAAACTTTGTGGTTTTGGGTCCCTATAAAACCCATTTTTTCCTCTTTCAAAAACATTAATAATAATTAATAGATTTATTTTAAAAAAATGTTTATTAAATGTCTTGAATAATATATTTATATAATATCATTTAAATTATAAAACCAATACATTAACATTTATATAAAAAAAAAAATTATAGGTAAGGTGAGATTGTATTAATTTTCAAAAAGAGTTTACAGTATTCAAGCCACTGACTGTGGGCGGAAAAAAAACAAGACCCTGCATGAAATAAACCAACATTTAATGTCCTAGGGAAACCATCCCAATACCATAAATGATGACCGGGTGGCGAGCCATAGAGAATAGGAAGTTGGCGATGTGACATGAAATGATCATTCACATGAGTAAATAAATAATGAATTCATCCTCCAAGGAAGCCTCCAGAACACCAGCAAAACTCACATGCCCACCATGCACCGATGTGTCTGCCATGTCCACAAATCGGTTGTGGAGTGGCACCCGCCCAACCTCCCACAACATTTATATAATTTTAATAATTGATATTAATATGTTTTTGATCAGATAAGCAACATTTACAGGGTGACGTACCCTTTACACAGAGGGTCCAGAGGGCCAAAGAAAGATAGTTCAAACCAACTGAACTAGAAACAAACAGAGACAGTTGACCGACAACTATAGAACAATAGAAAAAGATTAAACAACCCTAGAACTAGAGGGGACCAATCTGACTCCTTGAACCCGAGGCCACGAAGAGGCAATGGATTTGGGGAGTCCCTTCTTCTTCCTTAGCACAACTGACCAAGAAGACCTAGAATCAAAATCCACCGATCGAGGCAAGAGGAGTGGATCCACAATAGCCACCTCGGGTGAGGAGCCACCACACAGCTAGGGAATTGACAAAGAAGAAGAGGTGACAGAAGCGAACAAAGTACCAGCAAATTCAAATGATGAGAGATGAGCTAAAACCATCGGTACAATGATAACATAAGGTTTCGTAGAAGGGCTGGATGGAAGAGGAGCCAGGAGAGGCTCCGACACTAGGGGAGCAGAGAGGGGAGGGTCGCCCTCCTCAAAAGAAACATCCGAAGAGGGAGAACCAACCGTGAGATGGTCTGAGTTAGCATTCTTCCACCAAGTAGCAGCACCATTGTGGCGAGCAAGAGGGAAGCCAGAGGCCAAGTGACCAACAAAGAAACATCTCCTACATTGAAAAGGGAGCCCCTCATAGTCAAGAAGCTGCGACCAAGGTTTGTCCTCCACCATCAAAACCAAATCACCAAGGAGAGGTTTGGAGATGTCCAAATTGATTAAAATACAAGCCACCATAGTATGCCCAAGATCCCAACAAGTAGAATCCACCTTCAAAAATCTACCAACAACATTGCCAACAACTTCAAAGCAAGAGTTCTCCCAAAACTAGAGTGGGAGATTCAGCAGTCGAACCCAAATAGGTCTAATATTCAAAGGCTCCGTAAGAGGATTGAAAGAGCGAGACCAAGGCCGAATTAACAGTGAATGAACACCCCACATCCACACCCTGTCCAAAACTTTGTCACAATTCTTCGGGGAAGAAAAAGTAGCAAAGAAAAAACCTCTAGCACTAGGATAGAGCTCAATCTATTCTGAAACTATAGGATTCTAGGAATCAGAAACCCATGTATGGAGATCAAGAATGAAGGGTCACAAGTCGTTAAACTTGTAGACCACATCCTGTTGCACATAGTAGTCTTCATTCTCAGCAACCTCGGGCCCACATACCACAATAGGAGAGGCCCAAGCACAAGGTAGAGGACGAGCCCTAGCCGAGGCTCGGGTACGCACAACATCAGAGAAAGATTTATGAATTCCATTAGAGGAAAAAGGAGGAGGGCCCCCAGTCACACCCCTCACAACACCCTTAAAGGAAGCAACAGGAGGAGAGGGAGGGCATAGCACCTCACTGACCACAAGAAACCCGCCTAAAGGAACCACACAGTCACCTGCGCACACGTCCTAGCTCAGACCCTGCAAAATATCAAGCAGAACAGGAGGTGCCCTTGCTCCTAAGGAAGAATCCACACCAAAGCCCTGTGACTTCGAGCCAAACACAGAGTCATTCAATGAGTTGTTAAGAACCTGCAGACACCAGTCTAGTGCCGCACCTCCAACGAACGTAGCAGGAGCAAAGGAAGGGCACCCGTCCACCCTTCCACCCACAGCGGCAGGCACAACCACACCAGGAGCGCCATTCAAAATAAAATCTAGCCATTTTCTCCCACCCAACTTCGAAACCTCACCAATGGACGCTTTCAACTTTGAAATCTCTCCAATGGATGCTTTCGCCATAATTGCTCAAGTTGATATTAATGTGCTATATATCTTATAATGATTATGCAAAATATGTAAAAAAAATTAATATGTTTAATTTTTATTTTGATTTTTTAATATTTTAAGTTAATATTATTTTGTACTTTATAAAACTATGTCTTTAAAAATTATTTATATATTTTTAATAAAATTATTAATACAATAATTTAAAATAATTTAGATTTTTAATTGAAAAATTATAATTTTATATTAAAATTATTTTAATGATAATTAATAAATTTGCTTTAAAAAATATTTTATTAAATTTTATAATGTAATTAGATAAAATTATTTTATAAATATAAAATATATAATTATAAATCAATATATTAATATTTACATAATTATAATAATCAATATTAATATGTCATATCTAATCATGTTATGAGGCAACATATTATATTTATATTTAGTAACTAATTATATTTATATTAATATTATCAAATACAATTATTATATTTATAATTAATAATTAATTATATTTATAATAATACTATCAATATAAAAATTTAAAATTTAAATAAACATATTAGTACTTGCTACAAACTATTACAATGAGTTTATTAAAAGAGGACGATGGAGAACGGGAGAGCGGGAGAGAGTGCGCGTAGAGGAATTTCAAATTTGATTGTCGGTGAGGAGGACTCAAATGAGGACGATGGAGATCCAGGAGGAAGAGTAGGCGGTTGGGTCTTGTTCTGGGTTGGCTTGAAGTTGCCGAATGTTGTAGAGATCACGAGATATGGTAGGGCTCTAACTGGTGTGCCTAGGTTTGAGGTTTTTGGAGCTGTTGGTGGGGTCTTCAGGGTGTTTGCAGGGGTTGGCATTGTTTTCAGACTAGTTGGAGATGTTGGCGGGTGGCTTCTGGTTTCATTTGGTTCTTGGATTGAGAGCTACGATAGATCTTGTGGTTCCCTGTGGGTTCTGTTCTGGGATGCTAGTAGATGTGATATTTCTGGGGGTAGGGTTTTGTCGTGGGTGAACATGGTGTTGATTCAGAGGTTGTTTGGAGAGCCACGATGCTATCTTGATTCAAATCTTGTGGTTGTAGCCGCTAGGCTAGCTTTCTCTGAAGCTTGTTTCCTCTCATTTCCCTTGGTGGTGCCTCTTTCCTCTAGTTTTGTTGCCTTGCTGTGGTTAGACGGTTGTTCTGCCCGGAGAGGTCCCAAATTTTCTAGTGACTTTGGCCCTACAAGGCTTGGTGATGTTGCCTCTTTTTCTTTTGTTGGCTTCTTGTTTACTGTGGCAGCTGTGAGTAAATATTGGTTGGAGGTTTCTCTCCAGTGTTGTTTGTGTAGGGGTTTGAATGTTTATTGTTTGCTCTTTCTAAGCCCCTACTTTTTTTGGTCAAGGATCTCCCCTGTATTGTTGGAAGAGATATGGTTATGGGAGTTGATTTTCAAGACCCCTGTGTGCTTCAAAGATTTTATGTTGATCAGGGTTTCTTTAATCTTTCCTTTACTATTTGTTTGAAAGTCTTCTATAGAGGTGAGGATTTGAACTGGTAGTAAATATCTTTGTTGTTAGCTTTTCGTTGTCTCTCTTGTTAATCCTATGGAGGTGGATGCTTCTTCTATAGAGGTGGAGAAGGTGTGCAGGGGAGAGGCGATTTGCTGGTGTTGGGGGTGGTATTCTTTCTGTCTTCACTCTTTTTCTTCTATAGCTCATTCTATTGAGGTGAATGCCTCTTCTATTGAGGTGGAGAGGGGTTGCTTGGGAGAAGAGTTGTGTTGGTGTAAGAATGCTTCTAATTTTGAGATGGTGAAGGGATGCAAGGAAGTTTCAGATTGTAGCTTTTGGGGGCTGTATGATGCTCTGAGTTGCTCGGCCTATGGTTGCCTTATGGTGGAGAACTTCATTCTTGGTTATGGGATCCATGTAAAACCCATGTTTCAGGTTAAGGATTCTTGTCAAAACCCTTATATGGTTGAGGGAGCCTTGTGCATTAGAGATGACCTTTCCTATAGAGGTGGAAAGGATCATGTTTTGTTGGGCTCAACAATTTCTGTTGTTGGGGCTTTGTTCCTGTTCTATGCTTTGCAAGTTATATTTTTGGGATCAAGGTCCCTGTCAAAACCTGGATGTACAAAGTTGTTGATCCCTTCAAAATCCATAGATTTGGGTTTAAGGTCCCAATCAAAACCTTGTTTTAGTGGTTGATGGTCTCGTTAAAACCAATAGGTTGTAGTGGGTTGTTGGTCCTGTCAAAACCAACGAGTTCAAGATTCATGCAAATCTTGGTTCTTTTTATGGCAGCTCACTAGCTTTTCGCTGGTTATTGCCTTGCTACTTCCCTGTTGTGCTGTTGGTTGATTTTTTTATTATCTTTAGGGCAGCTTGTTCATCTTTGTGTGGGTTTTGGGTCCCCTTAAAACCTGATGGTTTCGGGTCCATTCAAAACCTATTGTAAATGGTTTCAGGTCCATTCAAAACCTGTTGTAAATGGTTTTGGGTCCATTCAAAACCTGTTTTTCCACTAATCAAAAACTATTACAATGAGTTTTGTTTTTTCTTGTTTAATTAGTTATTAATAAATATTTTTAAATCAATTAGAAACTAAATTTTGTATCCTCTTGAAATAAAATTTAATCTCCCTAAACATGTAAAATATTTGAATTTATAAATTTTAGAAATAATTATTTCTTGTGAACATGATTGACTTAAAAAGTTTTGAGTGAATTTTTAGGAAGTATAAAGGTGAATGATTATTTGACTATTTTTTAGGAATGATTTTTATTTTTCTTCCATATGCATTATCTTTTATAAGTTAAGATATAAATAAGTAAATTAAATAATAAAAGTGAACTATTATTTTATTATTTTTTAAGAATTATTTTATTATTTTAATTTAAATAAATTTAAGAGTTGAATTTTGAAGAAGTTAAAATTAATATTTTTATATTAAAATAATATTAATCATAATTAATAAATTTATTTAAAAATATTCTTCATTAAATATTTAATATTCTTAAATTAAATGTCTAATTACCCAAGAGGCATAATCTACAATGCAACACGATGTGGAGTGAAATAGGTGTTAACAAAAGCATGTTAACTAAAAGAATTAAATTGTTGACACATATTAAATAAGATAATTAAATAAAATGTCCACAATTAAAAACAATAATAATAAAAAAAATAAAGTTGAAAGATGTATATAAATGAATCAATTTTCAAATTAAAAAAAGGAATAAATTGAGAGCAAAAAGCAAACAAATAATAAATCAAGTTAAGTCATTTTTTCCTATTATCTTTAACAATAAATATCTTATAGTGAGAAATATATGAATGATCTATTAGCCCATTTGAACATCTATTCTTTTTTTAATTATCATTTTTAATTTTATCAAATGCATAATGTTAGAGTTATCTTCACTATATTTTTCTTCTTACAAATAGTAAAAATTTGATTTTTTTAGGATTTTGACTTTCTATATAATCTAAATCTAATTAAAAAAACCTTTGAGTACGTGAAATGAAAATATCATAAAATTTAAGGTTTACCAATAAAATATTGAGTCAATAGTATGTACATTTTAAATTAAAGAGATCAAAGATAAAATGTTAATTTACCAACAATATATTTGGTTTTATTTTATTATAGATTCAAAATATTGACCATGTATATGCACTAAACTATTTGAGTTACTATATTCTAATTTATTTTTGCATATATTTTTTTTCTAATTTTTCTATTTATTTTTAGGTTTTTAAATTAAAATAAATATTTTTAATTATGTATTATATATTTCTCAAATATGAAATATTGGTTATGATTTTAGTAAATGAAAATATTTTAAAATTTTTTATAATGATTTAATTATTATAAAATTATAGAATTTATATTATAATAATATATTAAAAATAATTATTAATATTTATAATTATTGATGATTAATTTATAATATATTATTAATATATATTGGATTGAGTAGAGTTGTCATTATTTATTATGATAAATGTTTTAAATAAATATTCTAAATTTGAAAGATATCTTAGAATTTATTACAAATATTAATGATAGTTTAATTTGAAAATTAATTTGCATCTAAAATATTTGAATTATTTTGAAACTGAAGAGCAATGAAGAGGACATCAAAGAGAATATGCTCAAAATTATATGGGACAATGATGTGAATAAATGGCTGATACACAAAGAGAGGAAGTAAGAAGTCTTCAAAATGAAGAGCAACAAAGAGAATATGCTCAAAATTATATGAGATAATGACGTGAACAAATGAGTGATGCACAAAGACATAAAATAAGAATGTGAGGCCTCACCTATTGATAAGCATTACAACATTGTTTTAATATTTTTATATTTTAAAGATCTTTTGTGGAATCATAGAATTAACATGACTGATTAGTTGTGGACATGCAATGATAAGTAAATTAGCTAATTACTTCTCTTACCAAAACATGGTGTTTGTACCTAATTTTAGATTAGGTAATGATGCACAATCATGTATTTGTTAACATAATATCACCTTCTGTTGATGTTATCTGCACACAAAAAAACAAACGACCTTAGCCACTGAGAAAGAAATCTATATTAATTAATTTCCTATTAACTTTGGGTGACGATTAAGAATATATCAAGATTTTCCCTAAAATAAAATTATTTGTTACATTTCACCAAAGCTATGCATTGAATCTTATCTTCATGAAAAGTTCAACTTCAACCTTTTATTATCATTGTAATTTAAGTCATGAATAAGTTCTTGTATAAAATTCAACCTAGTTATCATTTGATTTGTTTCTGAAGAATAGATTTCTTTAAAGGTTTAAACTATTATTATGTTCTAAACCAATTCAAATGGACCATCATTTTTCTATTGTGAAGCTTCCAAATTTGTTACCCATTCTTCTTGCCTCCTGATTAACTCTAGTTTAATCTTATATCAATTTTTAAAGAGGGACAAGATGATTGAAAACTGTGTATTAATTAGAATTTAGAGTTGGGCGATCAAAGGAGTTTTGAGTGATCTATTATTTTTTTGTTTCTTATGGTCTTCTAAAATTACTAAGATTTAAATGAGATGTTATTGTATTTTCTAAAATCTATCTCATCCCTAATAAATTCTAATAAGATCTAGTACATGGGTATGGTGAAAATGAATAAATAAATAATGAATGAATGAGACCATTGGTAAGGGAAAGTAACTTCATAATTTAAATTAACCCATGGAAACCAGTGTAAATGTAAAATAAGATTTTGTAGATTGGTAAGGGAAATATGTAAGTCTTAAAAGCATAATTAAATTATGGAAACAGTCTTAATATCTAAAATAAGCTTTATTTTATCAGTTTTGTTAAAACAGATTCTAATATGAAGCTAATGATTATCAGTTTATCTAAAACAATTCGTAATCTGAAACTGTTTTTAGTTTTTTTAAAGATGTCTATTGAACAGTTCCAACACGTTCAGTTACTATAACAACTTTCTGTTTCAAGTCACCTTAACTTTTTTTGATATTATTTGTGTGTGAAACAATATAAATATATATATATACTAAATATAATATATATATATATTATATATAGACTTATATAATATATATATTATAATTATCTAGGTAAGTTGAAAAAGTTTTAATCAAAACTTGTGTACTGACGGTATATATGCATTTTGTATTGTATATAGTTTTTAAATTCTGGGTAGTGACTGCCGATTGTAAAAGGTTAAAATAGAAGATACAGGTTCATGGAGTGGTTTTTTCTCCCTATGACAAAATCATGAGATTTTGGAGGGTTTTCCACTACAAATTTGGTGTTTCTTCATGGTTGTGAGTTTCATTTCTTATGCTCATGATGAATGCTTAACTTCTCCTGCACAAATTGTAAATATTTGTTATATGTTTCTTATTGCAAATTTTGTAAGGAATTTTTAATAAATCAGTAAGGTTCTGATTCACCCCCCCCTCTCAGAACCTTGACACTTCCAACAAGTGGTATAGAGCGTAGGATTCCCTTTAGGAATTGATCTCTGGTTATTGGAAGTTATGGCACATTCTGAAGGAGCTTTCCTTAATAGGGCACCTTTATTTGATGGAAATGATTTGTTTTCTGGAAAGTTAAAATGGAAGCATTTATACATTCTCTAGATGTAAGGATGTGGGATGTAGTAACAACAAAATACACTGTTCCAGCGTCAGTTCCTACTGATGCTGATGAGAAACTAAAATTTGAATTAGATAAGAAGGCTAGATATGCTCTTCTTTGTGGTCTTACTAGAGATGTCTTTGCCAAAGTCATTTATTGTAAATCTGCAAATGATATATGGGTAAAACTTGAAACTATCTATCAAGGAGATGACAAGGTTAAAGAATCTAAACTGATTACTCTTAAAACTCAGTTTGACAATCTAAAAATGAGTGAGGATGAAACCATTGCTGCATATTTCTTAAGAATTGAGGAAGTTGTGAATGCCAGGAAGGGTCTAGGTGAAGACATAGAAGAACATGATGTTGTTTCAAAGGTTATTAGATAGTCCTACCTAAATTTGAAACAAAAATTTCTACATTAGAAGAAAAGAAAAGTTTTTCAAAAATGACCTTACATCAACTTCAAGGAACTCTAACTGCTTATGAAATGAGAATTAGCAATCAAGCTAGTTCTTCATCAAAAGAATCAGCCTTTAAGGTTGAAATGAATGATGAGAGTGATTCAGATCTAACTGATGCTTTAGAAGCATTATTGGTTAAAAGAATGGCAAAGAAATATAAAAGCAAATGCTTTAGTTTGGTCAATTAGGACATTTTGCTGCTAGATGTCCAAATATTGAACTTAATGATTGTGATGAGAAATCTGAGAAGTTTTCTAGAAAGAAGCCTTGGAATCAGAATAAAAGGTTTAAGGATTTCAAAAAGAAAAGTCTTTTTTCAAAAGAGGATCCAAATGAAGAATCCAGTGATGCAGATGAAGAAGGGGAAAAATTGTTTATGGCTGAAATAGTACATACTCCTAAATTTGAATCAAATGAGCCTGAATCCTCATCTGATTTAGAAATAGAAGTTGATCTTGAAGAAGAACTTCTAAAATCCCTGCAAGAAATTAAAAGGTTAAAAAAATCAATTGCAAATCATGAGACTGAAAATCAAAAACTTCAAGATGAATTAATAAAAGCAAATTCAATTATAGAAAGTCAAAAATTCTTACTTGAAGAAAAGGATAAAAAACTGAATGTCTTGCAATGTTCTTCTGAAGAATTCCCTATCATGTTCAAAGTATTTTTCAATGGATATTGTTTCAACTGTAATATTTTTCAGCACAAAGCAATCTTTTGTAAAAATAGCACTAGCTAACAAGGCTCAAAAGAAAAGTTATTAGGTGCTTCAAATTGACATTTTTACTCTATGATTGTCACTATGCAAATCAGTGATAAATTAAATATGAGAGCCTAACGGACACGATATGGCAAACACAGTAAAGAAAATGTCGAAGGCGTTGATTTCTACGGCTACGCTCCTGCCGGGCGAGTGGCCATGTACAAGGTCATATGGTCCAATGGGAGTACGGAATCCGACACATTGGCTGCAATGGAGACTGCTATTAGTGATGGAGTTGACGTTATGTCTATGTCATTTGGGTACCTCTCGCCTCCCTATTTCCAAGACGCTATAGCCCTTGGAGCCTTCGCGGCGATAAAGAAAGGCGTTGTGGTCGTATGCTCTGCGGGCAACAGCGGGACACGGGGAAATATGCACAACGGAGCGCCGTGGATTTTCACGATCGGTGTCAGCACGATCGACAGAGATTATGCTGCTACTTTGAAGCTGGGCGACGGTAGCGTTACCCGAGGCTCCTCCTTGTACACTAACCAAAACGGGAGCTATCATATATCTGAGAGCAAGCTCATTTACCAAAGCGGAGACCCTGCATGTCGGAGACAGTTCGACGCCGCCACACTGAACGGAACAGTGCTGTTGTGCGCGAATACGAGCGATTCGCTTATTGAGGCTTTGATGGCCGCGGGAGCCCGAGGACTGGTTGCGGTGTCGAACCTTTCCCTTCCAGTCTTTTCCGGATGACAGTTTTCCTACTGTCGTCCTGAATCCGCAAGATGGAGCAGCTGTAGTGGAGTATGTTTCTTCAACGTCAAGTCCAGTTGTGGAAATACAGTTGGGTATGACGTTGCTAGGCGTGAAGCCTGCACCTGCTGTGGCGTCTTTTACCTCTCGAGGGCCGTATCCACCAAGCCAAAATATTCTGAAGCCCGACGTCACAGCACCTGGTGTAAATATCCTGGCGGCGTGGCTTCCAAACACCAGTATGGGAGACAATTACGCCATGGTCTCTGGCACTTCCATGTCATGTCCCCATGTGGCCGGGCTGGTGGTTCTGATGAAAGCCGTTCACGGCGACTGGAGTCCTGCGGCGATCAAGTCTGCTTTAATGACCACTTCTTACACGCTCGACAATTCCAACACGCCCATTATCGACCTCGGCTTCAATGGCAGCGCCGCGACGCCGTTCGATATGGGTGCAGGCCACGTCAATCCAAATAAAGCCGCCGATCCTGGACTTGTCTACGACATCAGCGTGGAAGACTACGCCAACTATCTGTGCACTCTCAATTACACCACCCAGCAAATTCAATCAATTACTGGTACGCATGTTTCATGTCCCAACGGCCTCGACTTGGGTTCCGACGGCCTAAACTATCCTTCCTTCACTGCAGTATTCAGCAAGAATGCCACATCCTCCTCCTTTTCGACCTTCAAAAGAACACTAACAAATGTGGGAGATGATATATCGTATTATCACGCAATTGTTGAGGTGCCCAATGGACTCAAAATACGGGTGGATCCTGACGTTGTGGAATTTAAAAAGAAATTTGACAAGGCAAATTTTGCTCTTACTCTGGAGGTAGAGGAAGGTGCGGCAAACGAATTTGCGCTGTACGGATATCTGAGCTGGTTGATATGAATGACCATGTGGTTAAAAGCCCTGTAGTGGCACTCTTTCAATAAATTTGTACAGTTACTCGAGCGTCATTATACTGAGTTTTAGTTTCTTCTAAAGACATAAAAATCTGGCAGAATCTGTCCTGCCACTGTTTTCGAATGGACATCAAATAGTTGGTTTATGTACTAATTGTTTGCCAAATATACATATAAGATCATGTGTGATGTTTATATGTCTTTTCGATGTTTATATACAGCAATTTCTTAAAGCTTAGTTAAAAAGGTTATTGCATTACATTCACAAAGAAATTCTCTAAAGAGGATCAAATACATGCATTAGGGAAAAGTTTGCATGCACACTAAGCTCCTTCAAATGAATATGCACCTTACACTGCTATAATTTTATCCTTCACCTTCCCAAATTTTTCTTGTATAAAAACAAAACGAAAGATAGAATATATTTATATTGAGAAATTATAGGGTTTGAGTATTTTGTATTAAAATAATAATAGAGTTTTTTCTTTTTGAGTGGTGTAATCTTCATTGTCTTCAGTATTTTTTAGTCTATAAAAAAATTAGAGATTTTTTTTTTAAATATAGGGGAGACAAGAATAGTCATTTTGTATATGTTGATCATATAAATAATATCCTGCATAGATTGTGTTGATCAAATATTTGACAACCCACACTAACAAAAAAGTAAAGTCACAACATTACTTTACCTCTCCTTAAAAGCAATTAATTTCAAGAAGACATCCAAGAACTCCAAGATGTATGTTACTAGGTCATAGTGATGCAAGAAAAACTCAACGATCTACATAGTTGTCTCCATTATATTATTGGCCTTTGGTGAGATCTTGAATGATTATTTAAGATTTAAGCCTATGGTTAGCAATCTAAAACAAAAAGATCAAATTGCATGCAAACATACTTGCAATAATAAAATCTATGATTTATGGAAATTCAAATATTTGACATTCAAATCTAGAAATACAATCAATTTTCATATGATATGCATTAGATTTCCCCTATTCAAGGAAAGCGCCTAGATTTAAATTTTATATATTTAATATTTCTTTTTTACTTATGTATTTGACTTATTTAAAATAAAGATAAAAAGATGGCTCGAGTTAGATGGAATAAATAAAAAATGGATCTATTTTGCAACAACACCAATCGATCAATTCATTAAGAAAAAGCATAAACTAACTTTGATCGGTTGGTATTACACACAACCATTAACAAGAGTAGTACAATCATCTATGGATTAAATTAAAAACTAAAAAGAAATATGTCAAAAAATACTCTATTACACATAAAATATTTGCACCTCACCTCACAAAATCAAATATGAATAGTTATTTTTTTATGAAACAAACATTGGCTTATCATCCTTCTCATTGAATTTCAAAGTAGAGCATTATAACATAGCTT